>JZKD02S2232546.1:288600-298671 GCA_000966675.3 Picea glauca | reverse complement strand
GTGTTGATCACAGTTTCCAAGTTGGAGATGAAGTTTGGCTTTACATCAGTAAGGAGAGACTTAAAGGAGAAGGTAAAAAATTGAAACCGATTCGATATGGTCCTTTTAAGATTATTGACAAGATTGGTAACAATGCCTTTCATTTAGATTTGCCTCCTTATATGCAAATGTATTCTATCGTTAATGTTGAGAATTTGAAATTGTATGAGCCTCCATTGATTGATGATCATGGAGAGCATGTTCAGATTCCTTCTATAGATGATTTTTCCCTAGAATATCTTACAGAACTGCATGAAGACGCCATCCTTGACAGAAGAATGCGAACTTCAAAATGAGGAAATGTGGAGTATCTTCGAGTTGGTCTTAAAGGTACAAATCCAAGCAAAGCCAAGTGGATTGAGGTTGGAAGGGTGAGGGAACTATACCCTCACCTTCACATAGACTAAATATAGTCTTTTGGAGGTCCAAAATCTTTTCAATGGGGAGGTGTGATCAGGGGATCAAATTTTGCTCAAAAATTCAAAGTGCTTGGAATCACTTCAAATCAAACGAGAGAGTAGATCTCATCGTTGTGAACCCAACGCAACTTGTTTGGGTTCAAACGGACGTTGGGAGCGAGAGATATCGCGATCTGTTTGAATCGTCAAACAGGTAAAAAAAAAAAGGCGCTGACTGTGCAGTCCATACAGGCTGACGTGGCAGGGGTCGTATGATGATGTGGCAGAGACCATACGTATGTATGTTGATGTGGCATGCGATGACATGGCAGTTTTTGATTGGCAAATGTGGTCGAATTATGATGTGACACATGGCATCATTTTGGTTAATGGTGTGGTGCCACGTGGCCCAGTGATGGGCTACCATGTGGCACTGTTGTATTGGTTGTTTAAAATTGTATGGAGTCCGTGGGGGTCGAACCCTGGACCTCCCCTATGGCTCCGCGCTTTGGTAGTGTGTGGGCTACCACTAGCCCACACGGTGGTTCTTGTAAACTCTATGGTTTAATTTACATTTGAATTGTTTTAAAATGTGAATGGGGGCGTGTATGGGCTGGGGCTTAGCCCCAACCCCGGTCGCATGCATTTATATATATGACCACCACTTTATATACGGAGCACATGTTTCAAACAGCCTGGTCGCATATATTTTAAAACTGCAAGACCATTGTGTAAACAGTTGGCGCACATTTGTGTTATCAAATGTATTAAGCCACGGTTCTTGGGCACCATTACATATGACTTCAACCTTAGCGCGGGAGTTGGATTGGCTTTGGAAACGGTTAGCCCTTTTATATTTGCCCAAGGTCACATGGACCCATGTGCCCGAGAGCTTGGCGGTTAGGGGCTGGCGCACCCATAACCATCCTACAGTTCGCACCATTGGCGTGGTTGCGTTCAGTGCCAGGTTTTTACGCTTTAAATAGCGTGTGTGCTAGGTTGAATGGACAAGGGTGCAATTTGTAGATGTAGAGACAACAAGCTTGAAGAGGAGACTTCAAGGAAGCCTATCTTCTTCATTTTTTGGTCAAACAAGGTGCCGAAAAAGCCCAGCTAGTGGTTTTTGGATGTTCTGAAGCCATTGGAGCAGTCTATTTGGCAGTTTGAGCATTGTAAAGCACATTTTTGAGCACTTTGAGAAAATAATACAAATGATCCATTGGAAGCTGGACCAGGAGATGTAGCCCAAGAGAGAGGTGAACTCCTTTATCATTTGTTGTGTTATGTGTTTTCTGTTCATTGATTATGCTGCTGTTTTTATGCATCTTAAATGAGTAAATCCTATTAATGATGTGTTGCAAAGTTGATCCATTTGTTTTTAACACATAAAATTTACTTGCAAATATTTTCAAGATTACAAGTCTTCTTCATTTTTAGATCAAAGAGATGGAGAAGCTACTTAATGTTGGCTTCATCTACCCGATTCCCTTGACTGAATGGGTATCCAATCTCATTCCTGTGAATAAGAAGCAAGGAACTATCCGTGTATGTATGGACTTTTGTGACCTGAACAAGGCATGTCCTAAAGACAACTTCCCGACACCTTTCATTGATCAGATTCTCGACGAGTGTGTGGGAAGTGAAGTGCTTTATTTTATGGACAGATTTTCAGAGTATAACCAAATTCAAATTAAACCTGAGGATCAAAACAAGACAACATTTATTTGTCCTTGGGTTACTTTCGCATGCCAGAAAATGTCTTTTGGCCTTAAAAACATCGGAGCAACCTTCCAACGTGCCATGGCCTTCGCTTTTCACGATCTTAAGCATATATTCAAAGCTTACCTTGACTATCTTGCTGTTCACTCTCGCAAGAGAGTGGATCATGCTATGCACCTTTGGCTTGTTTTTGAAAGATGTTGTTACTATAGAATCTGGTTGAACCCTCACAAGTGCATCTTTTGCACTAGGTATGGTCATCTTTTGAGATTTCTAGTTTCTGAGACCGGGATCATGGTAGATCCATTAAAGGTTGAGGCAATACTTTGATTGCCTCCCTTGCACACTATTAGACAACTTCAAGGTTTACAGGGGAAAGCTAACTTTCTACATCAGTTTATAGTAAATTATGCCAATATCACTAAGGGTTTCATGTGTCTTTTGAAGAAGGACACCCCTTTTATCTAGGATGAGCGAGCCCAAGAATCCTTCGATGCTTTGAAGAAAGCCTTGGTATCGGCTCGTCTTCTAAAGTCTCCTGACTACAATAGGGATTACTTTCTTTATATCCCCACATCTGAGGAGACGATTGGTATGGTTTTGGTTCAAGAGGATGATGAGCTCTGCGAGCACATCATCTACTATCTTAGTCGAAACTTAGTCGGCCCTAAACTTGATTATTCTCATGTTGAAAAGCTATCTTTGGTTGTCATTCATGCAGTCCAACATTTGTGTCATTATATATTACTTTGCAAGACTATTGTGGTTGTCGATGTCAATCCATTTCAATACATCCTCACCAGGCGTATCATAGGGGGAAAATATAATAAATGGATTGTCATTTTACAAGAGTTTGATCTCGATTTCGCTTCTGCAAAATCCAAGAAATCACTAGTCTTTGCAGAGTTAATATCCGACTTTCCACAATTAGATGAGGATGTTATCCATGTTGATTTGTTTGCAGACGAACACATTTTTCTTGTCTCGTCGTCCGACCCCTGGTATGGAGACATTGTTCTCTATCTTCAAACTTTGAAGTTCCCTCGGCATCTCTTGCGAGATGACTGACGACGTGTAAGGTACCAAGCTAAGAATTATAATATCATCGGTGACACTTTGTATCACCGAGGAATAGACAAAGCTAAGTCAATCCTGAACAATTGCCACAGTGGGGCTTGTGGTGGTCATCTATCTGGGCTTGCAACAGCCAAAAAAAATTTGTGAGCAAATTATTTCTGGACTTCTATATTTAAAGATTGTATTGAAGCGGTTAAGAAGTGTCACCCCTGCCAGGTGTTCACTCGAAAAATGTGCTCGCATCTAGCCCCTCTTCACCCAGTCATTATCGTCGGTCCCTTCACCAAGTGGGGGGTGGACTTTGTGGATTGAAACCCAACTTCGGCTGGGGGAAATCAGCACATTATCATGATCGTCGACTACTTTACTAAGTGGGTCGAGGCCATGCCTATAGTTAAATCTGATGGGAAGACTGTCACCTTCTTTGTATTCAATCAAATTATCGCCCAGTTCGGTATCCTGAGTGATATTGTCACTGATCATGGCAGTCACTTTCAGAATGAAATGATGGAAGAACTAGCATCCAATTTGGGGTTTAGACATGGCCATTCTTCTCCTTATTACCCCCAGGCGAATGGACAAGTAGAGGCCATCAACAAGTCTCTCAAGACCATTCTACAAAAAATTGTCAACCAGAGGAAGTCCAACTGGCACATTATGCTATATCCCGCACTCTGGGCATACCGAACCTCGGTCAAGACTGCCATCGGATTTTCCCCTTTTCAGTTAGTACACGGTGTGGAGTTAATTTTACCTATTGAATTTGAAATCCCTTCTCTTAAGTTGCCAGTCACGCTCCTACCTGACACTTTTGATCTCTCACCTAGAGAGTCTTGACAAGCAGCATCGAGACGCCTCTACAACTATCGAAGCGAAAAAAAGATGTGTCAAGGTCTAGTACGATAAGTCTGTCTGTCCTCGGTTGTATGTTGAGGGTGACTTGGTCCTTTTATATGATCAAGCCAAAGAACCACTGGGGGAAGGAAAGTTTAAACCCATGTGGCACAATCCTTATATCATGTGACATGTATTAGAAAAAGGAGCCTATGAGTTAGAAGATTATGAAGGGAATGTGTTGGCCAAGCCCAGGAATGGGCTCTACTTGAAAATATATTATGCTTGAGCCCCAATCTTGGGTGGAACTCTTTGTATACTAATATACTTTAGTGTATATATATATTCCCTTTATTTTCGTCTTCATCTTGCTTATCGAGTTTTCACTTGGTTGGTAGATGTCAACGGAGTCTTTGGTCTACCTAGGATTTGCAGACAGAGCCAGTTGTCATACATGGAACTTGGCCTCCATCGCTTGGGTGGTTTACTCACCCAAGGGTCTACTGGTCTATTCAGGTGGCGTATGCCTAGGGCCATCAATGAATAATGTGTTCGGATATAGCTTCATTATAGAACTTTTGTGTGATGCTATCTCACATGGTATTCGCTCTTTAGAAGTTCTCCTAGATTCCTAGTAAGTAGTATGTCAGTTGAATGGAAGTTACCACGTGCATGATCCTACTTTACTCCGATGATTTCTACAGGTACGTCTTTTAGAACGACAGTTTGATTTTATTACTTATTATCACATTCCTAGGAGTTCTAGTTATGTATCTGATGCTTATGATAATTTAGTTTTAGATTGGCATTTGTCACATAACTAAAGCAAAGAAAATCGTCTCATCAATGTACACATTGTAAATATAAGTAAAGTCGAAGATCTCTTTTTTATATATATTTCAAAAAATATGGTGTTTATAGTACAAAATTGGGGCTAATACCCTCGATACACATATACAGTCGATACTACAATATCCACGACATCTACGCATGTGGTTTTGTATGCGTGTCATGGTAACAAACTATGGTGTTTGCAAGACGCCAAAAGAGTCGCACCCAAGCTCTGGGCACACCAACCACTTGTCGTTGCATGGCTTCCGACAGATCCTCTACCTAAACCATGGGAATCCTATGAGTCAAACAAGACAAGTTGCCCTGCATGTTTTGTAGGTCTCTCAGCTTCTCTTCCTGCCGCTTCGTCTCCCTAGTTCTCTGATGATGTCGAGGAAGCCCTTCCGGCTGTCATGGACCCACGTCTGTGTTACATAAGTGTCTAGTTATTACTCAAGCACCATCCAAAAATATTTTTGTTCTACTATACAAAAATACAAAAAAAATGAAATATTTAAAAACATTTGACTTACCTATGTCCATGTAGGCAGTCCCTAGTGGGAGTGGCATGTATGGATCCCCTCTGAAGTCGATCCCTGCATAGGGATAGTCATCTAGAGCAATGACCTGTCACTACCACCAGTAGAATAAATCCTCATTGTAGGGTGTGAACACCCTACCTCCCCCCTGTCATCTCATTACCTCAGTCCACCATGCCATGGTTGGATCGTGAGGTCCTCTTGGAAGAATCTTGACTCTAGGTCCCAAACCTTGAACCTGCTCGAAGAAGAAATTGCATAAGATAGAGAAAAAACCAAAATTCATATTGCTACCATGTTTGCACTTTGTCAACTGGCTCTTCATATTAGCCAGTAGTGAGGTACACCAATCACATACTATGGGTCTCAAGCACTCTACTGCATAGAACATGAGCAGCCTCGATGCCTGGTGCAACGAAGCCGAGCCTGTGATCCTAGTCAACATGAGGACAACAATCTTCAGGCTGAGATTGTTTATCGCTCGGATGGGGAGTTGACTCCTAACCTTCGAAGTCCCTGCTACACAGTGGGAATCTATGTACTCCTTTATTTTCATTCATCTCCCTACCCCCCGTGATTTGAGGTTTACAACCTCTCTCGGGCATGATAATCTAGTCAAAAAGTAAATATCCTCTACTTCAATCCTCAATGGTTTCCCATCGAGGATGAAGCTTTCACTATCAGGGTCCTAGTAACCCACAAGAATCTCAAGCAACCTCACTTGGGCCCTCATCCCTTTGAGTGAAAAAAATTTATATAAGACACATCTTTTCAAGGCCATTTGGGCCCTCAGATCTCTGTCCACAACAGCATCTACCTCCTCGTGCTCCCTTTCCCTCCATTCTAGAACCATCTTTCTAGATGAAAGTCAAAATTTGAGTTAGTAACCATAGAAGTTATTGATTACATACTTGTACGTGAGCTGCTTCATTTACAGTTGCGTATAGGACTGGGTATACACGCCCTATAGTTTGCACAGTCGTGTATAACCCATCGTATACACGACCCAATAAGTGACAGCCCACGTACACCGAATTACACAATTTGCACCCTAATTTAATCAAAATTTGAAACCTAATTTAAAAATTTAATCCACTGGAAATGAAGAGGAGGGGAAGAGGAATTACCTGGTCCAGACAGTTTTTTATTTTGTCGCCTGACGCTCCCCCAATCACCAGTTGAATCTTGGAGGTAATTTGGTCCAATTTTCACTATTTGGGTAAAAAGTCAAAATGGTATAGTAATTTTTGGTTTTGTTACTATTTATAACAGTTTTTACCCACTTTCTATAGTTTTGAGTCATTTTTTTTCCTAATGGACTAATACAAAGGTGGATGGAGTTGGTTTTGGTAGTTTTCACTGGGGATTCTTGCGGATTTCAACGTTATGTTGACCCTTCGTCACCACGGGCAGGTATTTTAACTACCCAGAATATAGGATAGGTATCCATTCCATCATGCATTTTCACATTATCCTATAACTGTCACTTTTTATGCCGTAGGTACAAACCCATTTTTTGCGACACAAAACCTTCCGTCTTCTATAAGTAGTGTCGTTATCAAGTGGTAGAGACTTACCAAACATGGGTGCCCTAGTTAGATCCCCTACTTCATTTGGTTCCCATGCAGAGATTTTTTCCTTAGGACCGGGAGTCCCTTATAGATAGTACATAACTTTATGTTGAGCCTCATTTCTCACTCATAAACATGTTGCCTTATACCTAGAGGACTCCCAACCGAATTTAATTTAAGCTCTTTTCCAACTCGTCTTCAAAAAGCGAAAAGATTGTCGAGTGAACTTGTTTCTTTCACACTCGTAAATTGGATTCGAAATGATGTCTATTTGGCACAAGTTTATCCCTTTTTCACACCAAGTAGACTAAAATTCATAAAAAGGGACATTTTTTGGCGTTAAGTTGTGATTTCATCTCATGCCCTTGCTTGCAGTATTGAGCCTATAGTCGGTTCTCGCTTTGCATTATAAATTGTTTGCCTCAAAAAATTTTGCATCCTCAACCAAGCAGAGCCTCATTAATATCCTTCACAATTTGACACCCTATACCTAGGAGGGAACATTCCCCCAAGTGTCCATATCCCTCATGCATCTCCTTGCATTGAGCATAGGTATGTTCCACTGATGGAACTAGTTTTTCTTACTTGCGACACTCGTTTCCTCCTCTATATCATAGCATTCATTTGTCTATGAAAAAACAAAAAAAGATGGGCGGGAAGGGAGTATTCTCTTGTATTGACAGCAGTCATGTCACCTTTGAACAAAGCACAAAGTTATTGAGTCCATTAATCATCATAATTTTGGGATTAGCATGGACTTAGGAAGCTGAGTTCGTTACAGAGTCTTGTCTACCGACTGGTTATTCTTCCATTCCCTATAGAGAATTCCATTGATGTCTCCTGCATATCATGGTTTCATCATTGAATCTATATTGTCGGATTCTTCCATATGTCTCATGCTCTTGTTCAAAGGAAGTCTATCAACCTATGTCGGCCACTTCTCAGAACTCTTGACTTTGCATGTTGGCCATACCCTCAGTTTGGCTCAGAATCACATGATAGTGTAGTCCTATCATGCACCCTGGTCCTACTTTCATCATTGGTAGGTAAACTTGAACCCAGCAGTCAACATTTCATCATTGGTCATTGACTAGGTGGTTCCCCTTGTGTTCGACGGCAAGACATATATTCACACATTGGGATTTGTGCAATTTCTTGGATTCCATTAGCCTTATTGGTGGTTTCCTCGCCTTTGTCAGCAGTTTTCCTCATTGGATTCTATTCATAGGGTATTTTTCATGTACCGCTTGCACTTGGCACACGCGAAAGATGCACAGGTTTGTTGGTTTGTGAACATGTTCTTCATCTGATTTCTTCCAAATCATGAAGCTCGTGCTTTGTACCTTATGCTGACTAATGAGAGATGCCTTAATGATATCCTTTTAGCGGGTCTCCTTCCATCGACTTCAGATCATCTATTATAGAAACGAGACCTAGAGTTTTATGAGTACCTTGAGACTTGCAGTCATTAGTGGCAGGTTCTCTCACCATCAACAGTTGGGAATACATCAATGTCTCCTGATCGATGGATTCTTCAGGTGTTTGACAACGACTCCTTTATTCACACTTGTAAGAATGTACTCAATGCCTTGATACCTACTTTCATTATCGGTAGGTTGTCTTGCGTTTGTTAATGGTATACCTCAATGATCAGTAATCAAACAATGTCTCATTGTGTTCAACCTCAACTCCTTTATTCACATGATGTAGACTTGCACCCTTGGAGGATTGTGTAGAACACTTGAAGACATTAGTATGTGGCCACAGCTTTCCTAAGCTATTGCTTCCTTTTCATTGGACCAGAACCTATATGACTTCAGTAATCATGGGAGATCAGATTGTACTCCATTGTATACAAATATCTTCATATTGATTTTGAGACTAGTTCTACTGGGCCTTGTTCATGACTATGACAACTTTTGACATGTGACTGCATTTGTATTTTCCTATTCATGGCCATGGACAGTTGTTTGGTATATTTTCACATGGATCTGCAATGTAATTCTATTGGCATCCATGTATGCAAAGTTAGTGCAGAATGTAATGAGCAACTAGTTCTTCTAGTTGTTTCCCCATCACTCCACTTCTGGGTTGTTTATAATGTATTTCGGCCATCACAGATACTCCTATGACCTCACACATTAGGGGGCATATGTTATAGCAATATTTGCCTCACCCTATGCAATCTTGCATAGAAGGCCTTTTTTCCATTTCCCTATGCAGACTTATCATCCCTGTTTGTAAATCCTAGAGCCAAAAATACATATTTTTCCACATGTACGCACCTTGCCTACTATACAGCATGCGTATACGCAAGCTACACCACTACATCCCGTGTACATCAAGATTTGTGCCAAAAAATAAGAATTAATGTTGGTTTTCCATGTCACGACAGGAGATCTATGATCCTTGGCCTTCCATATACTGGAAACATTCCGACTCAGCCCTTCAGTTCTATTTGAAGGCTATAAATGGGCCAATTCCAAGCTATGGAAAAGGGGAGAAAGAATTCAACTTTGAGAGCAAAGTTACTATGGAGAAATTATTTACTTCATATTGAGTCTGGATCCCTTTGTCCTTTAAGTCTGAACACAGTGTTTAGCCCCCAAGCTCTTCCCTTATTGATTGAGAACCTCATTGTTTCTCTTTTATGATCTTGCCTTTGGTGGAGGATTGAAGTGGTGGAGGCCCTGCTGGAAGGAACTTGGTTTCTCGGTTCCGAACTGTGCCGACATGGAAGTCTGTAACATTTTTACTTATGTTGATCATATATTAATAGAAATATTGTTTTCCCATCCAATTGATATCTTGCAAATATTTGAATCATTATCCCATGGGTGTATTTGTCATGTTTATTAATGGATTATGCTATTGAATGTGCTAACATCATTTATTATCATCATATGCTTGCTTTGCTTGGTTGTTGAGGACTAGTTGCAGGTATATTACGTTGGGTCTATTAGCACTCTGTAATTTGCCCAAGGCTATGAGGCAGTCACAGAGGCAACATCAAAACCATTTCGAGTCTTGGATCTAGCCCTCCACGACTCAGAGAGGGATCTC
>JZKD02S2232546.1:241182-255513 GCA_000966675.3 Picea glauca | reverse complement strand
GTAACTATAATTTCAACATTTGCTTATATGACCAAGACCAACATATCAAAGAGGACCAATAAACTTATATGGATGGTTATGCTTCATGGATTTATTGTATCTACAATTCAAACCACGCAATACTTTTATTTGTACCTTGCTTCTTTATTTTTTACACTTTTGTTGCTTCCTTCCTGCTGCTTTGATGTGTCTGTCCTTTGTCACTTATTTATTTTGCTTTATTTACATCCTTGTTCATGTCGTGTTCACTCACCTCTTGCTCATGTATAGAAGTTTGTCTTTCATCTCCATCTGTCATGGAGTTTGTGTCTTCTTTCACTTTGTTGTGGCTTCCTTCTGAACCCTTTACCTGACTATCCATAGTCATCTTTGTCTCTTCATTTGTGAGCTTCTCCTTGCTCATTGTGAGCTGCAAATATCCTTTGCAGTAACAATTATGTTTCACCCTTCTACACAACACCTCACCAAGATCCTCTCTTGAACTTGGCCTTTTTGCATTCCTAGTTCCTTCCACTATAACCTTCTAAGCTTCATCTTCTCTTCAATTTCCATTGTTCCAAGCGTCTACACTTTCTCACTTCCTCTCAAGAGCTTCGCTTGCTCTTTTCTCTAGAAAACTCTACCCGCATCATGATTGTGGAACTGTCTCAATAACTTCTACCAAACCTTTGTTGGAAGTTACTCTTCTTTCTATTACAGTTTTCTTGTTGTAGGGTTCTGCCACAAATCTACTTTTCTCTTAAAGTCTGCATCCCTCTCTCTTTCTACATCAATCTTCTTTTGCTTGCATTTCTCAGTCATGGAGTCAACATCATCTTTTCACCGGTCATCTTCTTAATCAATCATGAATCATTGCATTACCTGCGTAAAATAGTTTCTTGTAGGAGGGACGTATCTATCCAACAAGACACCTACAATTTTCTTCATTCACATGCTTACAATAACATGTTTCTTGTACAATATCCCACAAGACAACTTAACTTTGTCATTGAGTTGATTCTTTAGGTTTTCATAATGTCAGATACTTGCAAAAAAACAAAAAATTTCCTATTTGTCGGAATGGTCGGTCCCAACGTAAAGTTAATTTTGTACAAACAATAACCTGGATTTTGTTTTACCTCGACTTACAAGAATGGCATTTGACTATGACTCTCACAACTTGTTTTATCTTCTGGACTCATAACAATTTCTTATGTAGTGATTTGACATCATTTCCATGGTGTTGGGTACCACCGAATATGCACCCTTAATAATTACACATCCATGACTTCATCCATGACTTCTTTGAAATTCAACTTTGTCTCCATATTTGACATTCACTTCATTAAGAAAGACTTCATTATATAACCATAATCTTTTGGTCCACACCTAGACCTGACTTTGACATGAATTTTACTCACTTGACTTGACACCTAAATGGACTAGTTACACCAATAAACTCAAAACTTTTTGTGAGTTATCTTACATAGTCGATCATAACAAAAATGTAACTAGACTTTAACTCCATTTCAAATTTCCACTTCAACTTGAGCTTTTACATTAACTCTTCAATGACTTTGACTTCAACTTAACTTGGAATCCAAAGAATTGCTAAACCAAAATACTAACCACGTGACTTTGACCAAAACCTTATACACACTTGCCTTTGTTTTGCACAAGAATTTTCTTGCTTAAACATCTCCCTTTTTGTTTCATGCAATTTCTTAACATTTTGTACTATAAACAAGGCTTTTCTATACAACATAGAGGCTTTACTAATAACTTGTTCATGCAATTTCTTAACATTTTGTACTATAAACAAGGCTTTTCTATACAACATAGAGGCTTTACTAATAACTTGAAGAATGGATCCAAACTTTTAGAGACATTGGAACATTACCTGTCTCCAGTTGATTGCCTTCTAAATAATTTCAAGCACTCCAATCTATCATTGACCTTCTTTATCAGAAATATTTAACTTGACCTGTGGAATTGAACACTACCTTTTGTCATTGCGTCGACATTCTCTTGATTATGAGGTCGTTTGGAAATGTTGCATTTTCTCCATCAGGTTCATTGAAGATTCTTCTGCATGGTTCGACGCTTCAACCTTCAATTTTCTTTGCATCACATAACCGCTTCCTTGTTTATCCTCATAATTGCGACGGTTCTCTGACTTCATCTCGATTGAAGTCCTTTTCTCGAAGCATCTCTTTTGTATAGGTTGAGTCTCTCTCCCCATGGTTGATCCTCTCAACATGAGAACACCAAAGCATTGATCTGCAAATTTTCCTCAGCAGTGCGTTTATTCCCAGGTAATATATCTGAGCACATATGTCTTCAAACGATCTTTCCAAAACCATATCTTCATACCAAAAATGCAGCAGGAGAAATTACTCTCTTCTTTCTGTATTTGAACTTGTTCTCATCAACACAACAGGCATGTGTTTCTCTTTATAACAACAACCTCATAATTTTGATATTTAATCCATTCCAAAAGGAAAACCTTAGATTGAGGTAAAAATATACTTACAGGATGCGTTCTGTATAGCAAACTCTTACAGCCAATTTCACTATCAAATCGCTTCAATTGGAGGTCTGGCAGGATGTTCCATTCAAAGGAAAATTCCAAACCAAATTTGAATGTTTTTAAAATATATTTGATAGAAAGTAAGACCATTATGAGTAACAGTAGATACATCTGTCAAAATTTCCAGATATATAACTAATTGGATTAACTCTCACAGTCCATTCAGGTGATACTAATAGTAAGTCTCTTCCATTGGAGGCAAATTCTATTGATGTGATAACTGCACCTAGGTATGTTCTTTTGATATAACTTTGCACTTATATTTTTTCGCACCTCCATAAGTTGCTTACGATGTAGCTCTCTAGCTCAACTGTCTTTGTAAAGATGTTGCCCAATCCGCAAGCTTCTTGTTCCTGGCCCAGTCCGCAATCCTATTGTTATTATCACCGTCTGATTTGCATTTTGTTAAAGCAAGATTTGCTTCACCCTATCCAAACTTGCTCAGAGAGCCTTTTTCCATTTTCTTATGCAGACTTGAAGTCCCGTTTTGCACTTCCCAGAGCTAAAAATTGTATTTTTTCACATATACGCCCCTAACAACTATACAGCATGCGTATACGCAGGTTGCACCATTACCGCCCGCGTACATCAGGTTTTGTGCTCAAAATTAAAAAATGGGGTCAGGTTTCCATGTCACATCATGAGATCCATGATCCTTGACCTTCCATATACTGCAAACGTTCGTACTCGACCCTTCAGTTCCATTTGAAGGCTATAAATGGGCCATATCCAAGCCGTGGAAAAAAAGAGAAGAATTCAACTTTGAGAGCAAAGTTACTCTGGAGAAATTATTCGCTTCATATTGAGTCTGCATCCCTTTGTCCTTTTAAGTTTGAACACATTGTTCAGCCCCCAAGCTCTTCCCTATTTGATGGAGAACTTCATTGTCTCTCTTATATGAGCTTGCCTTTGGTGGAGGATTGAAGTGGTGGAGGCCCAGCTGGAAAGGACTTAGTTTCTCGGTTTCGAATGTGCCGACACGGAAGCTTGTCATTCATACACTTTTGTTGATTACATTTTAATAAAAATATTTTTTTCTCGTCTAATAATGTCTTGAAAATATTTGAATTGTTATTCCATGGGCATATTTGCTATGAATATTGATGGATTATGCTATTGTATGTGCTAACTTTATATATTATCACCATATGCTTATGTATCTTGGTTGTTGAAGACAAGTTGCAGGTGTATTGCTTTGAGTCAAGTGCTCAACGGTGGACTTCATTGAACGTCTGGATGAGGTAGGCTCTTTATCTTGTCTTGTTAGCATATTTGTTTATATAGCATACTTAGGATTAAAGTTGATTTTTGCAGTCATTTTTGTCTGTTGTGGTTTACCCCATGCCATAGAGTGATTTTCTTCGTAATAGAATTGGCAACCATATTGGGGAGGAAATCTTCTTTTTGGGATTTGGAGTGTTTTTCTCCTTTGATTGTTCTCATTTATCTTGAGTTTCTTGTCGTCTGATTGATTGACAGACTCTGTTCATTTTGGGTTTGAGTTTCTTGGCCTTATCCTTAACATGGCAGTGTTTCAATACATATACACGGTTTTTTGCCTAACAATCTCGTATATACGCGAGTTGTCGTTCTGTAGGAAACATATATATGTGGTTTTCTCCTGAACAGTCGCATACATCATCCTTTTTTTCTTGATTGCTAAGTTTGATGTTTGCTAGGTAAATTTTGATGGTTGTTGAGTCTTCTTAGGTCTCTGTCATGACTGTTAAGTGCCTGCAGAGTGATAGGAAACCTTTCTGTGGTTGAATTTTTGGGTGGTATTTCTTTCTCATCATCCTTTTCATTGATTGTCCTTTAATCTTGGGTTGGTTGTTTGCTTCTTGATATTCTACTTGGTTTTTCTCTGTTTACATACAGTAGAATCTTTATATCAAGTTGTTGTTCAGTCCTTGCATTCTTTTATATTGAAAATGCAAAAAATATACATTTTGCATTGTTGGCATTTGATTTTTTTGGGTTCTTATCATTGATCTTAGTACATGTATGGAAAGATTGCATATTATTTGGAATTGTAGAATTAAATTGAAAGTTGCATTTTGAAAACCTTATCATTTATTGGGAATTGAAGTTAGGACTTTGCATTTTATTCATATTCATTTATTTTACTTGTTGATTCATAACATCATCAGTTTCACGATTGCACCTCTTTTAATAAGCAAAGCTACTAAAAATAACGTTGATAAATTTTAAATTGATTAGAAACGATTTTATTTTTCAAGTTGCACAAACTAGCTTAGGATTTAGAGCCTTGGAATAGGATTTTGTGAGTAAACTTCTCCAGGGCTATTAAATACAACATATGTGTCTGACTAAGGGAGTGGTGAAATCCATTGTATAATTGATGACGTCAGAAGGCTCCTCTTACACCGGAGTTAAGCATGAGGTCGCATGAAGTTGATTAAGGCGATATCCCCCCAATACCTTCTTAGCGTCGGAGATATTTTTGGGGATCTATTCGTATATGGGGGTCTTGCTAGTACCTTTACCTCTGTGAGAGGCGGTGCTTTCGAGATTTCAGGCTTTGTTACCCTACCCATATGGTAGACCTAACTTATGATTGTTCGCCTGCACATCGGTTATATCGTGGTGGCTTAGTTCCTTGACATAGGTACCACATAGGTTACTTGCAGGGGTTTTTCTACAGGTACCCTGGGTCAGATAAGGGTCGGACAACACACAGCCTTTATGGAGAATTACCTCTTTGGGGGGATTTGATCGACTGATTTTTAAGCCCACGAGGGCCCTTATAACTGATTCTGATACCTCTGATCTTCTGCAAGGAGTCTCAGGCCCCTCTTGGGTGAGGCATACCTACTTTAGGGAGGGAGGCCCCTTTCAGCCACTTTATCATGTTTTTGTGCATATTGTATTTTTGCTTATTTTGGTGTGCTCTTTGGTTATTAGTTGGCCTTAGGATTTGTTTTTATATCTCAAGTATTGAGTCATCGTGGAGCCAGACCAGCTTCTCCGCAGGTCTCGCCGTTTGTTAAGATTGCCACCGCATCTTGAGTCTTTTCCTTCTAAAAGGCATAAAGTTATAGTCACGAACCCTTTTTGGTATCTTTGTCATTCGTTGGGCTACAATACTCAGTCCATCCCTACGGCCTCTAGCCCTTTTTCTTATGATATGATGAATTTCACATTGCAATTTTCATCCTCCATCCCAGCATCTAATACGAATACTAGTATTGGACTTGGGGGCATGGCTCCTCCTCATATTCCATTCTCATTTGGCAGTGCTCATATCCCTCAAGCAACTCCTACAGTTGGAAACCTACCTCATTTTCACCTCGGGTCTAATCTCAGTCTTAATGCTCCTTGATGGAGTGGTCAACCTAGCGGACAAGCTTTTGCTTATGGTCCATCCTTTACACCTACCTCCTCTGCATCGATTCCGACCAACACATTAGGCATGATGAATCCACCTCTATCCTCCGGATTCACACCCGGAGGAGATCAGTTTCACACATTGGGCAACCCCCAACCTGGAGCTACTCCGGTTGGGGGAAATATTTACAATCCTCATCATAACATTCCTACTGGAATGGTGCCCAACCAACCCCTTATGAATCAGTTTGGAAGAGGGTTTTACAATCCCAGACAGGGCCATGGTGCATACCAGAACCCTGGATGGGTTGTGATTCCCCAGCAACAATCTTTCCTAGGAGCTTGGGGCTAGATGTCGCAACCCCGTCTCTCTTTTCTAGCGACACTCAATCTGCCAGACTTGTCTAGATTAATGAATGACCCTATGCATCATGACCTGACATGGCCCCTCGTCCCCACCAAACTTCCTTCGTATATTCCAAAATTTGAAGGCAAGACTGGTGAGGATCCTGGTGATCACGTCACTACCTTTCATCTTTGGTGCTCTTCTAATTCCCTTAAAGATGATTCTATTCATTTGAGATTGTTTCAACGCACCCTCACAGGGGTTGCAGTGAAATGGTACATAGAGCTACCAAGGGGGATGTGTGGAAATTTTAATCAGATGGTTTTAGTCTTCCTCAACCACTTCCAATTGTCGGTTCATTACGATGTCGGCATAGAACTTATGTCGGCCTTCCGCTAGGACAAAGCCACCCATATCTCGAATCACATCCAAGAGTGACGTAGACAGAAGAGGTTGATCAAGGCCTACATATCTCCAGAGTTCCTTTTAGAATGGTTCCTTAAGTCTTTACAGCCTTATATTTCAAAGGATGTTTCAACATCTGGAGTTACATCTGAGGAAGAAGCGATTTTTAAATCCCGGCAGTTAGATCTTATATATGCTCAATCTGGGATGTTATACGAAATTCTTCCTGATGCACCGAGGTCAAGCTATGACCCTAGACAAAAGCTCGGGCCTCATGTCGATGGTATTGTAGGCTTCGTAAATGTGAAATCTGCGGACTTGGTGACAAGCCAGTTGAAAGAGTTGTCTCTAAGCCAGTCTGTAGGAGGACAAGCTTCGTCTGTGTCCTCCACTCCCACTTAGTTGCCAGACATACATTCTGTGCAGTCGTCGACTAACCCGAATGGTAACTAGCAACCAGGAGGGAATAAAAAGAAAGGACGTGGTAACAACCGTAAGGGTGGGAGGAATAATAATAATAATAAACCCAAGGACAACATTAATAATGAGAAGTCGAATAATAATGTTGGTGAGGGCAAGAAAGAAAAGCGAAAGGTGAAGTTTCCTTGCAATCTTTGTACAGATGATCACCTTACCTAATTGTGCCCAAAACTTGCAGAAGTTGTGAGGCTTTTATCTCTACCGCCTGTTTTGCTAACTAATCCTTTTCTGCATAATCATCACATGGCCTCGAGCTCCTCGAATGTCAGAAATGCGGCGAGTTGGATTCAAAACCAACTGGTGCAAGACGGTGACCGTCTATGCATCAATATGGTCAAGTCCCAGGTTAATGTAGCCACTCGATCTCGTAATTACAGTTCTTCACAGACTATACCTTGTCTAGAGTCTCCCCCTCCTCCGGAGATGCCTTTATAGATCGAAAAATCAAAGCCTCTGCCTCATATTCTGAAAGGAGTACTCAAGTTCTCTACCCACAACCCTAAGGCTAGAGTCACCCATAAATACTCTATTGTTGAGGATTTGGGTCAAACCCCTTGCGTGATGTCGGCTCTGGAGGTACTCCAGACGTGTCCTTCACAGAGGAATGCCTTGTTATCTACATTAGGAGCTCTAAACCCTTATGGCTCTAAGGTTATCAAGTTTGACATCACGGATGTGAAGCCTTGCTTTCCTTACTATGCGTCGTTCCCAATCCACATGGATTACTCAAAGTATACCATCAAACATATTGTTATTGATGAAGGTGTTGCAACATGCGTGATGTCCTTAACCTGTTGGAAAGCCATTGGCTCTTCGACCCTTTCCCAATCTCTGACCATGTTGACCGTGTTTGACGATCGTTCTTTTCGTGCCCACGATATTCTTCCTACCTTCCTGCTCCAGTTAGGTGGGAAGACGGTGGAGGTGGATGTCGAAGTGGTTGATGAGCCACTTGACTATAACTTGTTACTAGGACGTAACTGGACCTATGTTATGACTGCAGTCGTATCGTCCATCTTCTGTACTCTATGTTTTCCTCATGAGGATCGTGACGATCGATCAGTTGTCCTTTGCATACGCTAGCCCCAATGCATCAGTTGGACCATCGATCCTGTGATCGACAATTCTCAGCTGGCAACTGAGAATATTAGTGTTAGAATGTACTCATCCCTTATGGGTACCTTTGATTTCGTGGCACCAATTCATCATATCTATGCCATGTCCAGTAGGTCTGCTTCATCAATGAGATTTGTTCCTTTCCGCACTTCGTATTTTAACGATCCTTGGACCTTAGCTTCCTCGACTACATCTTGTGAAGGTAAGTCACACACTGGAATGGCTATGCCATTGTTGGTGGTAGAGATAGCGTATCAGGTTGTTCTTGACTCTTCTACCGACCCAGATCCTGTCACCTCACAAATAGATGAGGAGGATCCTGTTCTTAAGCCCGTATGGGCCACTTCATCATTTTTCTCACATGACTTCCTTGATGATACTTTACCCTCAGATGAAGCAATCGTAGAGGCCATGAATGGTTCTGATAGGCCATGGGATGATATGCACCATCGCTCTTATTTCCTCCCAGAACTTGCTAGAATCGAACAAGATGATTTTAGATCTACCTTGAGCGAGATAGTCGATCACGTTGTGGTTCCACTTGATACGTACGGCATTTATGCCAAAGGAAAAATGGAGAGTATCTCTCCTACCGTCACGATCGATATCTCTTGTATTCCTGGTAAGGTTGAAAATGTATATAACGATGTGGATTGTTCGTCGGAAGAAATTTTGATATACACGGAGCTTTTCAAATAATTTTTCAATGTATTCGCTTGGTCATATGAAGAGATGCCAGGAATACCCTCGAATTGTCGAACATGAGATTAAAACCTACCCGGATGCTAAACCTGTTCAACAATGACTTAGAGCTATCAATCCTAGGAAGGCCCCTGCTATTAAGGCAGAGGAGGAGAAACTGCTTAATGTTGGCTTTATCTACCCTGTTCCCTTGACTGAATGGGTATCCAATCCTGTTCCTGTGAATAAGAAGCAAGGAACCATCCATATATGCATGGATTTTCGAGACCTGAATAAGGCATGTCCTAAAGACAACTTCCTGACACCCTTCATTGATCAAATTCTCGATGAGTGTGCGGGAAGCGAGGTTTTTTCTTTTATGGGCAGTTTTCAGGATACAACCCGAGGATCAACACAAGACATAATTTATTTGTCCTTGGGGAACTTTCGCATACTGGAAGATGCCTTTTGTCCTTAAAAAATTTGGAGCGACCTTACAGCGAGCCATGACCTTCATGTTTCACGATCTCAAGAATATAGTCAAAGCTTATCTTGATGATCTCGTTTCTCACTCTCGCAAGAGAGTAGATCACTCTACCCACCTCCAGCTAGTTTTTGAAAGATGTCATTATTATCACATCTATTTGAACCCTCATAAGTGCGTCTTTTACGTTAGGTCAGGTCGTCTTTTAGGATTCTTATTCTGTGAGACTGGGATCATGGTGGATCCGTTAAAGGTTGAGGCAATACTTTGATTTCCTCCCTCGTGCACTATTCATCAGCTCAAGGTTTATAGGGGAAAGCTAACTTTTTACGTCGGTTTATAGTAAACTATGCCAATATTACTAAGGGTTTCATGCGTCTCTTAAAGAAGAACACTCCTTTCATATGAGATGAGTGAGCCCAGGAATCCTTCGATGCTCTGAAGAAAGCCTTGGTATCGAGGCCTCTGTTGAAACCTCCAGACTACAGTATAGATTACTTGCTTTATATCGTCGCGTCCGAAGAGACAATTCATATGGTTTTAGTTCAGGAGTATGATGAGCTCTGTGAGCACTCGTTTACTATATTAGTCAAAATTCGGTCGGCCCTGAACTCAAGTATTCTCATGTTGAGAAGCTAGCGTTGGCTGTCATTCACGCAGTTCAACAATTACGACACTATATATTGCTTTGAAAAACTATTGTGGTCGTTGATGTCAATCTATTTCAATACGTCCTTACTAGACATATCATAGGCAGAAAATATAATAAATGGATTGTCATCTTGCAAGAGTTTGATCTCGATTTTGCTTCGGCAAAATCCAAGAAATCACTAGTATTTGCCGAGTTAATATCGGACTTCCCTCGGTTGGATGAGGATGTTATTCATGTTGATTCATTTGCAGATGAACACATTTTCCTTGTCTCGTTGTCAGATCCCTGGTATGGAGACAATGTGATCTATCTTCAAACCTTGAAGTTCTTTCAACATCTTTTGAGAGATGACCGACAGTGTATACGATATCAAGCTAAGAACTACCTTATCGTCGGTGACACTTTGTATCATTGAGGAGTAGATAATATATTGCGTTGTTTCTTGACTCACGAAGAGGTTTAGTCTATCCTTAATGATTGTCACAGTGGGGCTTGTGGTGGTCATCTATCTGGGCTTGCGACAGCCCAGAAGATTTTGCAATCCTATTATTTTTGGCTGTCTATTTTAAAGATTGTGTCGAAGCGGTCAAGAAGTGTCACCCCTGCCAGGTGTTCACTTGGAAGATGTGCTCCCATCTAGCCCCTCTTCATCCAATCATTACCATCGGTCCCTTCACCAAGTGGGGGGTGGATTTTGTGGACTGCAACCCAACTTCGGTTGGGGGTCATCAACATATTATCGTGGTCGTACACTACTTTACTAAATGGGTCAAGGCCATGCCTACAGTTAATTCTGATGGTAATATTATTGCATTTTTCGTGTTCAATTAAATTATAGCCAGGTTAAGAATCCCAAGTGAGATTTTCATTGATCATGGCAGTCACTTTCAGAATGAAATGATGAAATAATTAGTATCAAAACTGGGGTTTAAACATGGTCATTTTTCCTCTTACTAACCCCAGGAAAATGGACAAGTAGAGGCCGTGAATAAGTCTCTCAAGACCATTTTGCATTGTTGACCCTCGACCAAGTTTTGGGAGAACCTTGGTCGTGTTTGGCCATTTTTGGGACTTCGACAGACTGGTCGAAGACGGAGCACCCAGGCAAAGCGAAGATCGCGGGATCTCGCCCCTTTTAAGGGATTTTTAGGTTTTAGGGTTTATGTAACGAGTATCGGATGTCGGCCCATGGGACTTACCCATGTTTAGGCCCCTTTTGTAATGTATAAATAAGTAGCGGGGTGATGTAAGAAAGGGTCGATGGCTTAGTGCGAATATTAGTTGTGTGCAAGAAGATGTGTTAAGGCTTGCATAGTTAAGTGCAAGCGTTTTGTAAGTGCTTTGTGTAGACATATTCTTTAAGGATCTTTGCTTTGACCTAACTCGGGGAAGGAGGATCTGGCGAGGTGTGCGCAGATCTCTTGTCCTATGTGGAGTTGGCTTGTGGCTCTGTGCATGTAAGAGAAGATTGAAGAGACTGATAATAAAGAAGAAGAATTGGTGGACGTAACCCCACACTGGGGTGAACCACATATATCATGTGTTATGGTGCTTTGTCCTATGTTGTTTATGTTGTTATGTATCTATTTGCTTAGTGCATTGTTCTTGATGTATGATAGATAGATCTATGAATGTTGAGTGCTTATTATGTGAATGAATGTTAGATCTGAGATTATGCTAAGTGCTTGGAAGTGTTAGATCTGTTTAATATTGCGTTGTTCTATAATTGGGGTTAATCTGCGAAATAAATAAGACTCATAAATTGATGCATGTTATTGGATAAGTGTTATGTTAAGCATTGTGATCACAGATCTGTGTCCCAGCTAGTTTGTAGACACCTAAGTCCTGCAACCCCCCCCCCTACCTCTACCTCGGGTGAGACTTCATCTGCTTCACAAGTGTTGCCGAAAGGGTTGGTAGTTAGGGTTTTTTTAGTTCATTATTGAATCATTGAACCCTGGGTCTTCCCCTATGCCAACAAATGGTTCCATTGTCGAGACCTGAAACTGTGATTGATGGGAACTGAAGAAAAGAAAAATCTATGTGCATAGATCTGTTGTTGTAGTGCGCAGTATTCTACTTGACTTGTGAAGCTCTGTGCTAATAAGAGAGCCTCAATCTGAAGAAAAGAGGTAAAATCCTAAAGCTTTGTGCTCTAGTAAAGGTAAGATAAGTGGAAATTTTTGTTTCGAAAGTATGGATTTAGGTATGTTTGATAGATTTTGTCCTAGCCTGAAAACTAGGGCACAGATAGAAGAAAGAAGATTTGATATGAATAGATTTGATAACGTTAGTGAACGATATGTTATTCCTATGCATAGAAAGAATTTTTGGACTAATAAGTGGATGCAGGATCCTAGAAATATTTTTTGCAGATTGCAGGTCCATCATTGTGATCCCAGTGCGCAGTACAGAAAAGGTTGGGGATTTAAAAGAAAGAGAGGATTGACACTATGTTAAGATTGCAGAAGACCGGGATATCTTGCTAAGGAATGCCCTGGTATAGGTCTTATTTGTCTTTGTTGTAAAGCTATTGATCATGAGGTTTTAGATTTCCCTAGAATGATTGCTAAAGTTGAAAAGATGAACATGAGACAAGAAAACTATGAAGAAGGTCAAGAAACTAAGGATATGTTAAAGAACCAGAGAGAATCATAAACTTTATTATTACAGATGAGAGAAACACTGACAGAGATGTTAAAAGAGAAAGAGTGCATAGAAACAAGAATATGATACTTCGACATTGATTGTGTTCTGGATGAAGAAACATAGGTGAATATCATGGCAGAAAGTACTTGGGAAATTTTAGGAAAGCCTGCTATAATTCCTTCATTAGGAGGGATAGGATTGTTTAAAGGAAAGATGATAACCCTATGTGGAAGACTTACTCATGTACCTATGTTAGCCCATGGAGCATTGACTGAAGAAGAATTTAAGGTTATTAAGTTTGTTGAGAATAACACTCCTTTTGCACTTATGTTAGGAAAGCCCTGGATTGAGAAAGATAAGATCTGAAGGAAAAAAGAAGAGGTAGCCACAAAACAGAAAAAACAAAGAATTAAGGGACGTCATAGCCAACAAAATAGAGTGACAACTAGAAGAACATGAGGACAAGTCGAAGCAACTGAGGGCTAGAGACCTAACTATCGAAGTTGCAAGAACACAAGAAGGCTTAAAGAACCTATCCATGCAGGAGAGAAGAGCACCCACACCAGAAATAGTAAGAGAAGAGGTATTCCATTTGAACCCTTTGAACGACTCTCAGCAGTGAAAAGTTACTATGCTAAGAAAAGATAAGAATAGAAATGGAAAGAGGAATCCAGAAACTCAGATCATAGGAAAGAAGGCAAAAAAGCTCAGTAAGAAGAAGGAAAATTTAGAAAAATTGTAGGAGGTTCTAGAGAGGACTTCGCAGAAGGAAGGCTTGTAGAACATGAGCCTCATTGGAATAGCAGAACAACGCATACTGGCACTTCACCACGGCGAAGCTATATGACTGTTGGAGGCATCCCGACCATTAGAACGACGCTCCGGAACGGTTAGAAACGTTGTTTCAGGATTAATCCGTAAGTGCGGACACGAACCGATCTCCCTAGATCCACCTGGATATAGAACAAAACAGGACAGAATACTACTCTTTCCCTAGATCTAGCCTATTGAGTGAACTAAGAGATAAGGATTTTGAGCATACCTTGTAAACGCTTTCCTAGGTCTCTGTTGTTCCAATATTCGCTCCAATGCTCTTGCTCCGTTCAGATCACAACAGAACAAACCAATCGAAGTAAAGGCAGATTAATATATTCAATAGCTAGTCTATACATGTGATCAAGGAATCATGTAATAAAGTGACATCATCTTTATGGGAAAGGGACATATTACTRTATTGAATTAATTGAAAGWGAAACTTACAACCTGAGCCTTGATGTCGTAGGTCTCCTTTCGATGGCTCCTAGTTCTGACACACACACTTGCTCATGCATGAAGAAAATCAACCACTTGTGATGACCTTGCTGTAGTCTCTTGCTGCTGTAGTATCATTCCTTCATACAAGCATTCAACAATTCTCCAATCAATCTCTTGCTAGCTTGCTTCTAACCTTTTCCATGAGCTATCTCCTCAATATATAGGAGAAGACAATTTGGTTACTTGGATAGGAAATGATCCCAAGATATCTGGAATGCCAGTACTTGAACAACCATTCGTTAGCCAACTCATTCTTCTCGAAGATTCTCTTCTAGAAGGCTCGAGAA
>JZKD02S2232546.1:169424-206250 GCA_000966675.3 Picea glauca | reverse complement strand
CCATTCCAGACCCCCCCCGCCTTTCTACCTTTAAGTGAAGGGGGGGGGTCCGGAATCGTAGATGCAGCTTTCCGACGGCCTAGATCGACGCGCCTGAATCAACGGCTCATGAACAGCCTCATCCCTCTCAGCTGCCCTGCCTTTAACTTGCGTGGGCCATTCTCCCGTCATGTCACCTTCCTTTCCACCTTTCCCCTGCTGACATGTGTCATCAACCCACCTCCCGTCTTTGGTCCGTGGGGTCCTCCCTTCTTTTCACCATCCACTCATTGCTTGCCACGTATCCCGCTCCTTCCCACATCAGCCCCTCACCAAAAAGCAAGTGTATTATCCCTCGTCTTTCCCCCTTCCGTCTAATATCTTCCGTCATGAACCATTTTTTGTCACCCTTCCCATACCTCGCTATCTCTTCCACGCCCTCATAATCCGATGCCATCACCCTTATCATGCGCCCCATCATTCGCTTAGAGGCCTCCATGATTGTCCCTCAAGCCATTCAGTTATTCCAGGTGGTAGCGCGAGAAGTATTCCATATCCCGAAATGCTGAGTTGGCTGGGTCGTCCTCAATCCCAAGAAGTAGTTATTGAAGCCGTTGGTGGTGGTTAGACATCGTCTCCGCCATAATGGGAAAGTCCTGCATTGGATTAAAAGCGCGTCGATTCGCCAAATAAAATGTCAGAAGATCAATCGCGTCTGCCAGAAGTTGCACGACTATTCAAAGATTGCGGCTGCAGAGTGTCAGAAGCCATGCAGACGCAAAGCCTTCAATATAGTATCTTGGTCCTGCTGCTTTTGTTATTTTGAGTATATGTAGGCATTTTTTCCATTTTGGTATCTATCGATGGTAGAGATAAGCTCCCGACTGTGTGGTTTCAGTGAACATTCTTGTTTCCTGGTTATGCCTCTGTGTTTGAGAATTCTTGGTTTATAACAAACAATTCTCCTTTTTTCCATCTTTGTTTCATCTTATGCTTGAGAGTTCACAGTCGAAGGATTTGCGTGGATTATTGCGATGTTGTTATGATAAAGGATTTGTTGTGGCATCATTGTATTCTCAGGACTTTCGTGTTTGAATGTAAGAAGATCTTGTGTTTGAATTCTTTCTTCTCCAGTCTGTTATGAACCTGATGTTTATGGCAGAACCTTGCACCCTTCTCATGAAGTCTTCCCCCTACTCACCCTTTATTGCAACTCACTGTTTGGAGTTTATCAAGACCTCACTCGTTCATGCATGCCTGGCCTAGTTTCTGAGCTGAGACGATACTGTTCTGAGTTTCCTTCCATTTGATCACCCTTTCAAACAAATCGAGACATTAAACTGATGGGCGTCGGGCTCTGCTCTTGCTAGCAATCCAGGAGTGACTTCCGGCTCCAACAGGTTGCAATCATCTTTATTAAGGAAGGTCTTCCCTTGATCACTTGTCAAACTCCTTAAATAGTCAAACCTAGTAATGATGTTTTCTAAAATGAATTGTGTTTTAATGTCATTTGTAAATCTATATTCAAGGTGGTGTATGCCCATCTTGTGAGGTAGTCAATTGGGTGATGATGTATCAAGATCCAAAGTGACAATATTGTGGATTAATTGGTCCAATAAAGTCCAAAACCCATTTTTCAAATGATCACAAAGCAAGAACCATATTAAAGGGCATTTCGTCTTTATGGGAAGGTCTACCAATCTATTGGCATACATCATAACACTTTTCATATTTGTTGGCATCTTTGAACACTATATGATACCCCATTGTTTCGTGTAGTAGATTTACCCCTAATTCCCCCCCCTACAATCCCATTATGACACTCCCATAATATATCCTATTGTTCATGGTCTAGAATACATCATTGAAAATTGCCATCATAGTCTAGCTTATATCATTGGCATGTTATAAGTTGATAATTGACTACCTAGCCAAAATGTGTCTTTTCTTGTTTGTAGATTACTCAGATGGAGCTATTCCTATAGTAAAAAACAAGGCAGTTTCCTCCAAGTAAGTTGTAACTACTTATATCTTAAAGAGACCAGAGTCTAGGAGTTGGTTATTTATAGAGCCTCCTAATTCTCCCTATTCAAGATGCTAGAGGTGGTTATGCCCTTCACTCTGCTTCCCTTTTTCGATAATCAACACAAAATAAAGCTCATGGAATGAGAGTAGCCATTTATAGATGTGACCCTCTATCACGGGTTTGTTACTATGTGATTCAAAGTAGAGTGGTATGTGTAAAACTTAAAGTTTCCCCCAAGTAGGTAATGTCTAAATTTTTATTGTGCATAAAGTATGACTAGGCATTCTCATTATATGTTGGTGTTGTTGTGTTTCACTAGAGATAGCTTCTTGTTGTCAAAATAAATAGGGTGATCCAAACTTCCTTCCCATGGTTGCACCAAGATTTCCCTAAGTGAAATACTAGAAGCATCAACATATACATGGAACTCGACCATATGATTAGGGAAAACTAGGATTGGTGCACTCACTAGCTTCTACTTTAATATGTTGAAGGAGGCTTCACACTCCTTTGTCCATACAAATATCTCTATCTTCTTCACCAAATTCCTACAGGTTCCATAATAGTGGCTTATCTGCTTATAATATCCAATATGCCTTGTGTCGACCATAAGGCATAAACATTAATGGGCTCTAAAAATTTAACAATCATAGTGATCTTCATAATCAGAATAATACCATTGCGATAGATCGACCACATGGCCCAACAATGTCCCAAAAGGAGTGTAGAAGATGCATTTCTTTATATTTATGAAATATGAAGCTATTGATACCTCTCAAACATGAGATGAAGCATCATGACATGATCGTTTAATATAATGTATCTTGTCATTCTTCAAAATACATCTCTAAATACTTATGGATATAATCATGGAAGGAAACAAAGGTGATTTTGGAGAACATGATATGGGCATTCTTCAAACCAAAGAACATCACATTGTAAGCATATGAACCATAATCTATTACAAATTTCATATTTATTTTTATCTTGTTTTGCAATGCATACTTTGTGGTACCCTACCAATCCATCAATAAATAAGTATTCTTCATTCTCAACAAAATGGTCCAATACTTCGTCAGTAAAGGGTGTTGGGAATGGATCATATGCATAAGAAACATCGAGTCCTTTAAAGTAAACACATTGCTAGATCTCTATTGCTCCTACCTTTTTTTCCAATCAAATGTATCTACTAGGAATATGATCCCATGTTCCATCTTTCAATCTATTTCTTCCTTGACATTTTTCTTGATCCCGATATTCAACTTGTATGAAAACTTTTTAGTAGGTTTAGCTTCAACTCTATCTTTATTTCCACCAAATTGTATTTTATGCCCTTCATCTTAGTAAAACTCTTGGGAAAGAGGTCAACATATTCTCTAAGTAATGTTGCAACCTCCAATATAGTTTCTCATCCAAGTAGTCACCAACTAAGGTGATCCTAGGTTCTTCTTGTGTTCTAATATTCAACTTCCTCAACTTCAATAACTCTTTAGATATTTTCCCATCCAAGTATTGTATAGTTCTTTCACAAACCATTCTCTTTTAGCCTCTTTAAATTTGAAGTGTCACAATTCATTGGTGTCATGATCCTCATTGTCATCACTCTATTCCATCATATGACAATAGTTCATAGGTTTTGGGCCCTCTTCTTCCCTTTTAGAAATGATTGAATATTGATGCTTCAAACAAACTTGAGAAGGAGGCATGCCTTATTAGTTATGAAAAAGGAATTTCTTTATGGTCCTTATAGTAGTAGTAATATCAAGCATCTTACCTAGCTATGATAAGGTGAAAAAAAGTGCTAGTATACCCCATGCCAATCCTTCATCTATCATCTTATCTCCTCATGTAGATACCAAGTCCTAAGGATGGGTCTAAGTGTATAGAGAAATTGATGAATCCAAAATTTTTGAGGACACTGTAACATCAAGTTCCACTGAGCACATTTTATACTGACTTATTCTTTGAGGACACTTGTGAGCAAGTGATCCAGTTATGATACATTATCATTATGCTTTGATTATGAGTTATATTATGATGTCATTGTGATTATATTTTAATTTCTAGATGTATGTATATTGACAGGTATTATTGATGAGTTCTCATGAGTGTGCAAGATACATGACAGGATGAGGATGTCGATGGCATCAACGAACTTCCTTAGACTCCATATTGAGCCAGGGAGTGGACTTGTATTTGGTTTGAGTATTTGATTTACATGCATGTGATTTATATGATGATTTTAGTGTGGATATTATGCATATGGATTATTGACATTTACCTTGTCAGTGGATGCATGCTTGGAGATGCTTGCTAATCCGACTCACATAAGGAGTAAAGGGGCCATACACAGGAACCCGACGATTGAGGGAGAGGTGTGGAAGCATCCTTGTCATAGCCTACTAGCACTCCTGCCGTGAACCAAACTGTAGGTTAATTATTACCTAGTTCGAGAGGTCCATGATGTCGTGAGGGCAGACTGAGACAATCACTCACGAAGAATGCTAAGGGGCGCGCAATAAGGCATAATCGTTATTCCTTAGTCTCTCACAAGGTTGTCTGAGTGGAGTGTTGATTCCAAGTGTCAGATAACTTCCAAACTAGTCAAAGGCGAGTGAAACCCTTGGAGCACAAAGGTGCGTCTTGAAGGGTACGTCGGGTAATTAAATTGCGAGTCAATAAAAATCTAGATGGCCTAGAAAACAAAAAAAATAAATTTAGACCTTGTTAGAATAAAGTAATTAATTAATTGTTAAATTACAAACTAAGAAATATAACAAGAGTCTAAATCTAATATGTTTGACTAAATTAAACCATAAAAAGGAAATAAGGGAATTAGATTAGTAAGTTAAGTAAATGAAGAAATAAGAATAAAGTGGGTAGGCGCACATGTGTGCATGAAAATAATAAATGGAATTTTTAAATAAAAGAAAATAAAAACATGAGAGAATAGGTGGTCTCATTGTCATAGTGTTGACACAGATCACATGGTCAGCCTCGTTGCATCAGCCATCAAGGCCACTTATTTTCTATTCAATGGAGTGCTTGTGACCCACAATTTACTAATGGTGCACCTCATTGCTAGCCAACATGAAGAGCCAACTGATAGACTGCAAACAGGGTAGAAAGAGGAACTTTGGGTTCGTGTCTATCCTATGTAGTTTTTTCTTCAAGCAGGTTCCAGGCTTGGGCCCTAGAGTCGAGATTGTTCCACATGGACTTCATGATCTAGCCATGGCACGATGGACCATGGTGATGAGGTGGTTGGGGGGTGGTAGGGTACCAACACCCTACAATGACAAGTTTTTCTTCTGGTGGCGGCAGAAGGTGATAGCTCTGGAGGACTATCCTTATGTAGGGATCGACTTAAGAGGAGATCAGGACATGCCATTACTACCAGGTTCCGCCTACGAAGACATAGGTATGCAATTTTTTTTTGAATATTTCACTTTTTTGTATTTTTGTAGAGGGAAACACAAATATTTTTTGGATGATGTCAAGTACTAATTAAAACATGTATCTTACGTAGATGTGGGTCCATGACGACCAGACGGACTTCCACGAAACCGATAGAGGCATCGGGGAGATGAGCCAGTGGGAGGAGACACTAATAGAGTGCTTCAAAACGTGCAGGGCAACTTGTCTCGTTTGACGCAAATAATTCCCATGGTTCAGGTAGAGGATCTGTCGGAGGCGATGGAACGACAGGTGGTAGGTGTGCCCCATGCCTGGGTGCGACCCTTCTGGTGTCGCGTAAACACCGTACTCTATTATCATGACACACATCCGGCATCACATGCGTAGATGTCATGGTTATTGTATTGACTGACCGTATATGTATTTTGAGGGTGTGAGCCCCAATTTTGTACTATAACACCATATTTTTTGGAGAGATGAAATATAAAAAAACATTTATCTTCGACTTTACTTATATTACAATGTGTACATTGGTGAATGCATTTTCTTTGCTTTAGTTATGTGACAAATGCCAATCTAAAACATAATTAACGTATGCATCGGATACATGATTAGAAATTCTAGGTATGTGATGATAAGTAATAAAATCAAAATGTCGTTCTAAAATTCGTACGCGTAGGAATCATTGGTAAGGTCTCACACATGGTAACTGCCATTCAATTGACATACTTTTAACTGGGAGTCTAGGCGAACTTCTAAAGCACGAATACCATGTGAAATGGCATCGTGTAAAAGCTCTATAACGACGCTATATTCGACCACATTATTCGTTGATGGCCCTAGGCAAACGCCGCCTGAAGACACCAGTTGACTCTTGGGTGAGTAAACAACCCAAGCAGTGTAAGCCAAGTTCCGTGTATGACGACTGACCTCGTTTGCAAATCTTAAGTAGATTGAAGACTCTGTTGACATCTGAAAACCAAGGGAAAACTCAATAAGCAAGCTGAAGATTAAAAAAGGGGAAAATATATATACACTAAAATACATCAGTATACAAAGAGTTATGCCCAAGATTGGGGCTCAAGCGTAATATATTTTCAAGCAGAGCCCATTCCTGGGCTCATCCAACATATTGCCTTCATAATCTTCTAATTCGTAGGATCCTTTTTCTAAGACATGTTGCATGATATAGGAACCGTGCCACATGGGTTTGAACTTGCCTGCCCCCAATGGTTCTTTGGCTTGGTCATACAAGAGGACCAAGTCATCCTCAATGTACTACCGAGGACAAACAGATTTATCATACTGGACCTTGACACGTCTTTTATTTGCTTCAATAGCCGTAGAGGCATCTCGATGCTACTCGTCTAGACTCTCTAGGTGTACGAGGTGTTGTTCAAGAAGGGATTTCACATTCAATAGGTAGGATCAACTCCACACCATGTACTAACTGGAAAGGAGAAAAACCGGTAGAAGTATTGACCGAGGTTCGATATGCCCAAAGCGCAGGGTAAAGCATGATATGCAAGTCAGAGTTTCTCTGACTAAAATTTTTATGCATGTTGGCATAGGGGCAGACCTAGGGTTCAATGCTTCAACAACGCACCAACAAAACCCTAACTACCGACCCTTTCGGAAACACCTGCGAAGAAGATGAAGTCTCACCATAGGTAGGGGTAGGGGGGGTTGTAGAACTTAGGTGTCTACAACCTAGATGGGACACAGATCTGTGATCACAATGTTTAACAGAGAAATTAGCCAATAACATGCATCAATTTATGAGTCTTATTCACTTCGTAGATTAACCCCAATTATAGAACAACGCAGTATTAAATAGATCTAACACTTCCAAGCACTTAGCATAATCTCAGATCTAACATTCATTCACATAATAAGCACTCAACATTCATAGATCTATCTATCACACATCAAGAATATTGCACTAAGAAAATAGATGCATAACAACATAAACAACATAGCACAAAGCACCATAACACAGGATATACGTGGTTCACCCCAGTGTGGCGTTACGTCCACCAACTCTTCTTCTTTATTATAAGTCTCTTCAATCTTCTCTTACATGCACACAACCACAAGCCAAATCTGCATAGGACAGGAGATCTATGTGCACCTCGCCAGATCCTCCTTCCCTGAGTTAGGTCAAACCATAGAGCCTTACACAATCTGTCTGGACAAAGCACTTACAAAACACTTGCACTTAGCTCTGCAAGCCTTAACACATCTTCTTGCACACAAATAATATTCACACTAAGCCATCGACCCTTTCTTACACCACCTCGCTACTTATTTATACATTACAAAAGGGGCCTAAACATGGGTAAGACCCATGGGCCGACATCCCATACCCGTTACATAAACCCTAAAATCCAAAAATCACGTAAAAGGGGTGAGATCCTGCGATCTCAGCTTCGCCTAGGCGCTCCATCTTCGACTAGCCTGTCGAAGTCCCAAAAATGGCCAAACATGACCAAGGTTCTCCCAAAACTTGGTTGAGGGATAACAGGCCCCCAAAACTCACCTGTGACTTGTCCCAAGTCACTATGATCTGGGAAACTCTGCTTCGAATGCCTCGAGCTTGGCTCGAGCTGCCTCGACTTGCTACTTCGCAAGAGCCTTCTGCTCAATGAACTCTTGTATGAATTTTTTGGTGACAGGCCCTTCCAAGCGCTGTTCCACTGTGTTGACCGCTTGTTCCAGCTGTGATCCTTGTCCCTCGATTTCTTCAAAAAGTGTGCAGGCTTCGTCCTGCACCGGCTGAAGTCACTGTGTCACTTCCATCACTCTTCTCTGGATGGCATTGACCTACTGTTGAATTGTGCGCTGCTCTTGTGATCTTTTCATCTTCTCAATGACCGTAAGCTGCTTCAGCTGCGCTTGCACAGTCGATACCTGTTGCTTCACCTCCTGGAGTTGTGCCTCTAATTTCCCCAGTTCCGGGTCTTCTGCAAGGTGCTCATAGGTCTGTGCACTTCGGTTATTGATTTTCTTGCATTCTAAAGCCAATGCCTTGATTCTTTCGATTGCGATTCTGGCAGTTTCTTCCCTCTGATATCGCACTTCGTGCAGAGTGTTCGACACTGCTTGTAGTTCCAGCTCTGCTACTCTTGCTTGAAGCTGCTGAATGGCTTCAGCGAGCTTCTCCACTTGGCTCTTGGATTTCTGTGCTTCGATCTGGGCTAGGCCCGACACAGAGCAAAGTGCTCAAGTTACTTCTTCTCTAACTCCAATCTGCTCCAGGAGCAGCTGATATTTCTCTCTCTGGATCTGCTCTCTATCCTCTTCAAACTTCACTAGGAGGTCATATTTCTCTTGCTACGCAACCTGAAGTTTCTCTTCCTCATGTGCTTGCTTCAAGGCCTCTGTGGCCTGCTCTTTTTCCTCCTATGCTCGATGAAGGTGAGCCTCTGTCGCATCTACTATCCTTTGTAATTGGGTGGGCTCATCCCCCAATTCTATACCTTCTGATGATGATGGCACAGTAGACATTGCGCGGCTCGAATAGAGAGCTTGCTGTACCCATTTTAGCTCCGCCTCGATCCTATCATAAATTGTCTCCTATTTTCCTTCGTTTTGTTGCAAAATATCCTCCGAAGTGTCTGATACATTTGCAATGATGAGGTCAATATCATCCACCGTGAGTATGTTCTGCGACTGAGGTTTATTGCCTCGCGCCTTCTTCTATGCCGAGGGTTTCTTTGGAGAAACCTTCCTTTTCTTCAATGTCTCAACCTTTGTAAGGGGGTCCTTCAGCGATGTTACTTCGCCATGTTCCTTCTTGTCTTCTTCCCCTTCCTTCCCTTGGCTTACTTCGTCTCCTTCTCCTCCTCTAGGTGAGTCTGGCGTAGTTTCCTCCGATGCGCTGTTTATCTCCTACACTTCCTCCTTTTTCTTATTCTTCCTTGCACTGCTTGGTCCATCATACTCTTCTCGGGTGACCAAAGAAATTTCGATGATGTCGGGGTTGGATAGCTCTGCATCTCCAACCGGTACCAAGAATTATGCAAGCCATTCCTTGGTTATCTCCTCCATATCTTCCTCAATCAATTTATAATATGATTGTAACTCCTCCTTGCTTTCATCTCCACGTGCAGTGATATATATAAAGTGGCGGTCTATGCAGAACTTTGCGAGTGGCCTAAACCGATGGAGTGTATTCGATGTCATCCGGGGGAAAGATTCAATGGCCCGCGTGAGCTGTAAGTAGTAAGTGTGGAAGACAACATTCGATTACCACTGCTTCGCCATATCACTTGAATACCACAAGGTGGTGAACCTCACGGCCAGTGGTTCAGACGGCTCAACTTTAGGGAAGTTCGCTCCCTCCGACATCTTTCAAGCGACAAAGGCAACAAGAATCAACAACTAGATGAAGTGAAACTCGTAGCCTTAGTCTTGCGCTTCGTGACAATCCTGCTCCAACTGGTTGATGAGATAGTTCACCCAGTTCATTTTCATGCCCTTGACGCACTTCCCTGCAAGGTTGACTACGAACCCCGTGACCTGCATCGATCTGTTCTTCCTGAAGATCTTACCAGTGATCAACTACCAAGCTAGGCACACTACGCCATCTTGAATGGAGGCTACCTTGTAGCTTGACTTCCCCTTCTCCACATTGCCGTAGGTTTCCTTGATTTGCTGCGCCAGGGTGCGATCTGCAACCTTCCCTAGGTAGAATTTTTGAGGGTCCAGTCCTTGCATGCTTAGTCCAATGATTATGTGGATCAACACCAGATCCATAGTCACGCGCCTATCTAACCAAAAGTAACCTCCATGGAAGCACAACATGAGGATTTTAACGCACGCGTTAACCTCCTGATGTTTGCCGAAGTGGGGTATCTTCATGACGTTTAAAATGGTGGATCTCGCGATATGCATCGTCCATGGCTGGGGGACTATCTTTGGCTTGCTCCCAGTCATCTTAGTCAAGTACCTATGCGATACGAGCAACATATAATTCTTCCTGTCTCCCAACTTAAATTCGTTGATCTTAAGATCATGGATCAATCCCATCTGTGGTCCTACTGCGCGTATCCCCTTCGGGAGGTACGTCATGATGAGTGTGTATTCGAAATCTCTCGGGATGATGTCATGACTAACCGTGCCAACCAGAGGTGGGATGTAGTCGGGCAAGACCGACGGGATGAGCTTCACATTTGCTAGGTCATCGCGGTTCTTGCTTCTCTTCTTGATCACGGTCTAGGATGGCCCAGATCGACGTCCAATTGATGGGGATGCTTGCAATCCTCTCGTCGATGAGGCCTGTACTCCTACGGACATGACCTTCTCAGTCATAAGGTCTATTAGGATATCCTCCACAGACTTCTCTACTGCACTGAGGTCGCCCGACATGCACGCGTGTGATCAAATATATCAAGTAGGCGACCAAATACTCAAGGTAAGTAAAACGGGTGGCGAGGTCTCAAAAGAACAACACGATAGCAATCAGTTCTCTGCTAGCTCAGATAATCACAATTTGCAAAAGTGTCCCCAGTGAGGCATTCAACAGATTAAATAAGCAACATCGTAATGAACTTCTCCAATGGGTAGGAATGCCTCAATCAATATAATTCCAGCCATTGTGGCGTGGTCCCAAAGGTCCAATGGCGAGCTTTCCGGCAATAACTATGTTTCTAACCATTTCGGAGCGTGGTTCTAACGACCGGGACGCCTCCAACAGTCATATAGCTTCGCCGTGGCGAAGTTCCAGTATGCGTTGTTCTGCTATTCTGACGAGGTTCATGTTCTGCAAGCCTTCCTTCTGCGAAGTCCTCTCTAGAACCTCCTACAATTTTTCTAAATTTTCCTTCTTCTTACTGAGCTTTCTTGCCTTCTTTCCTGTGATCTGAGTTTCCAGATTCCTCTTTCCATTTCTATTCTTATCTTTTCTTAGCATAGTAACTTTGCACTGCGGAGAGTCGTTCAAAGGGTTCAAATGAAATATCTCTTCTCTTACTATTTCTGGTGTGGGTGATCTTCTCTCCTGCATGGATAGGTTCTTTAAGCCTTCTTGTGTTCTTGCAACTTCGACAGTTAGGTCTCTAGCCCTCAGTTGCACCGACTTGTCCTCATGTTCTTCTAGTTGTCACTCTATTTTCTTGGCTATGACGTCCCTTAATTCTTGTTTTTTCTGTTTTGTGGCTACCTCTTCTTTTTTCCTTCTGATCTTATCTTTCTCAATCCAAGGCTTTCCTAACATAAGTGCAAAATGAGTGTTATTCTCAACAAACTTAATAACCTTAAATTCTTCTTCAATCGATGCTCCATCGGCTAACATAGGTACATGAGTAAGTCTTCCACATAGGGTTATCATCTTTCCTTTAAACAATTCTATCCTTCCTAGAAGGAATTATAACAGGCTTTCCCAAAATTTCCCAAGTACTTTCTGCCATGATATTCACCTGTGTTTCTTCATCCAGAACACAGTCGATGTCGAAGTATCCTATTCTTGTTTCTATGCACTCTTTCTCTTTTAACATCTCTATCAATGTTTCTCTCATCTGTAATAATAAAGTTTATGATTCTCTCTGGTTCTTTAACATATCCTTAGTTTCTTGACCTTGTTCATAGTTTTCTTGTCTCATGTTCATCTTTTCAACTTTAGCAATCATTCTAGGGCAATCCAAAACCTCATGATCAATAGCTTTACAACAAAGACAAATAAGACTTATACCAGGGCATTCCTTAGCAAGATATCCCAGTCTTCTGCAATTATAACATAGTGTCAATCCTCTCTTTCTTTTAAATCCCCAACCTTTTCTGTGCTATGCACTGGGATCACAATGATGGACCTGCAATCTGCAAAAAATATTTCTAGGATCCTGCATCCACTTATTAGTCCAAAAATTCTTTCTATGCATAGGAATAACATATCGTTCACTAACATTATCAAATCTATTCATATCAAATCTTCTTTCTTCTATCTGTACCCTAGTTTTCAGGCTAGGACAAAATCTATCAAACATACCTAAATCCATACTTTCGAAACAAAAATTTCCACTTATCTTACCTTTACCAGAGAACAAAGATTTAGGATTTTACCTCTTTTCTTTAGATCGAGCCTCTCTTCTTAGCATAGAGCTTCACAAGTCAAGTAGAATACTGCGCACTACAACAACAAATCTATGCACATAGATTTTTCTTTTCTTCAGTTCCCAGCAATCACAGTTTCAGGTCCCAACAACAGAACCATTTGTTGGCACAGGGGAAGACCCAAGATTCAATGATTCAATAATGCACCAACAAAACCCTAACTACCAACCCTTTCAGCAACACCTGTGAAGCAGATGAAGTCTCACCCGAGGTATAGGCAGGGGGGGTTGCAGGACTCAGGTGTCTACAAACTAGATGGGACACGATCTGTGATCACAATGCTTAACATAACACTTATCCAATAACATGCATCAATTTATGAGTCTTATTTATTTCGCAGATTAACCCCAATTATAGAACAATGCAGTATTAAACAGATCTAACACTTCCAAGCACTTAGCATAATCTCAGATCTAACATTCATTCACATAATAAGCACTCAACATTCATAGATCTATCTATCACACATCAAGAACAATGCACTAAGCAAATAGATACATAACAACATAAACAACATAGCACAAAGCACCATAAAACATGATATACGTGGTTCACCCCAGTGTGGGGTTATGTCCACCAATTCTTCTTCTTTATTATCAGTCTCTTCAATCTTCTCTTACATGCACAGAGCCACAAGCCAACTCCACATAGGACAAGAGATTTGCGTACACCTCGCCAGATCCTCCTTCCCTGAGTTAGGTCAAAGCAAAGAGCCTTACACAATATGTCTACACAAAGCACTTACAAAACACTTGCACTTAGCTATGCAAGCCTTAACACATCTTCTTGCACACAACTAATATTCACACTAAGCCATCGAACCTTTCTTACATCACCTCGCTACTTATTTATACATTACAAAAGGGGCCTAAACATGGGTAAGACCTATGGGCCGACATTCGATACCCATTACATAAACCCTAAAACCTAAAAATCCCATAAAAGGGGCGAGATCCCGCGGTCTCCGCTTTTCCTGGGCACTCCATCTTCGACCAACCTGTCGAAGTCCCAAAAATGGCCAAACACAACCAAGGTTCTCCCAAAACTTGGTCAAGGGCCAACAATGCAAAATGGTCTTGAGAGACTTATTCACGACCTTTACTTGTCCATTTTCCTGGGGTTAGTAAGAGGAAAAATGACCATGTTTAAACCCCAGTTTCAATACTAATTCTTTCATCATTTCATTCTGAAAGTGACTGCCATGATCAATGAAAATCTCACTCGGGATTCCTAACCTGGCTATAATTTGATTGAACATGAAAAATGCAACAATCTTACCATCAGATTTAACTGTAGGCATGGCCTCGACCCATTTAGTAAAGTAGTGTACGACCACGATAATATGTTGATGCCCCCCAACTGAAGTTGGGTTGTAGTCCACAAAATCCACCCCCCACTTGGTAAAGGGACCGATGGTAATGACTGGGAGAAGAGGGGCTAGATGCGAGCGCATCTTCCAAGTGAACACCTAGCAAGGTTGACACTTCTTGACCGCTTCGACACAATCTTTAAAATAGACAACCAAAAATAATAGGATCGAAAAATCTTCTGGGCTGTCGCAAGCCCAGATAGATGACCACCACAAGCCCCACTGTGACAATCATTAAGGATAGACTAAACCTCTTCGTGAGTCAAGAAACAACACAAGATATTATCTACTCCTCAACGATACAAAGTGTCACCGACGATAAGGTAGTTCTTAGCTTGATATCGTATACACTGTCGGTCATCTCTCGAAAGATGTTGAAAGATCTTCAAGGTTTGAAGATAGATCACATTGTCTCCATACTAGGGATTTGACGACGAGACAAGAAAAATGTGTTCATCTGCAAATGAATCAACATGAATAACATCCTCATCCAACCAAGGGAAGTCTGATATTAACTCGGCAAAAACTAGTGATTTCTTGGATTTTGCCGAAGCAAAATCGAGATCAAACTCTTGCAAGATGACAATCCATTTATTATATTTTCTGCCTATGATATGTCTAGTAAGGACGTATTGAAATAGATTGACATCAATGACCACAATAGTTTTTCAAAGCAATATATAGTGTCGTAATTGTTGAACTGCGTGAACGACAACCAAAGCTAGCTTCTCAACATGAGAATACTTGAGTTCAGGGACGACCGAATTTCGACTAATATAGTAAACGACGTGCTCACGGAGCTCATCATCCTCCTGAACTAAAACCATATGAATCGTCCCTTCGGACGCAACGATATAAAGCAAGTAATCTATACTGTAGTCTGGAGGTTTCAATAGAGGCCTCGATACCAAGGCTTTCTTCAGAGCATCAAAGGATTCCTGGGCTCACTCATCTCATATGAAATGAGTGTTCTTCTTTAAGAGACGCATGAAACCCTTAGTAATATTATCATAGTTTACTATAAACCGACGTAAAAAGTTAGCTTTCCCCTATAAACCTTGAGCTGATGAATAGTGTGCGGGGTAGGAAATCGAAGTATTGCCTCAACCTTTAACGGATCCACCATGATCCCAGTCTCACAGACTAAGAATCCTAAAAGACGACCTGACCTAACGTAAAATATGCACTTAAGAGGGTTCAAACAGATGCGATAATAATGACATCTTTCAAAAACTAGCTGAAGGTGGGTAGAGTGATCTACTCTCTTGCGAGAGTGAGAAATGAGATCATCAAGATAAGCTTTGAATATATTCTTGAGATCGTGAAACATGAAGGTCATGGCTCACTGGAAGGTTGCTCCAAAGTTTTTAAGGACAAAAGGCATCTTCCAGTATGCGAAAGTTCCCCAAGGACAAATAAATTATGTCTTGTGTTGATCCTCGGGTTGGATCCTGAAAACTGCCCATAAAAGAAAAAACCTCGCTTCCCGCACACTCATCGAGAATTTGATCAATGAAGTGTGTCAAGAAATTGTCTTTAGGACATGCCTTATTCAGGTCTTGAAAATCCATGCATATATGGATGGTTCCTTGCTTTTTATTCACAGGAACAGGATTGGATACCCATTCAGTCAAGGGAATAGGGTAGATAAAGCCAACATTAAGAAATTTGTCCTCCTCTACCTTAATAGCAGGGGCCTTCCTAGGATTGATAGCTCTAAGTCATTGTCGAACATGTTTAGCATCTGGGTAGGTTTTAATCTCATGTTCAACAATTCGAGGGTATTCCTGACATCTCTTCATATGACCAAGCAAATACATTGAAAAATTATTTGAAGAGCTTCGTGTAGATCAGAATTTCTTCCGACGAACAATCCACACCATTATATACATTTTCAACCTTACTAGGAATACAAGAGATATTGATCGTGACGATAGGAGAGATACTCTCCATTTTTCCTTTGGCATAAATGCCATACGTATCAAGTGGAACCACAACGTGATCGACTATCTCACTCAAGGTAGATCTAAAATCATCTTGTTTGATTCTAGCAAGTTCTGAGAGGAAATAAGAGTGATGGTGCATATCATCCCATGGCCTATCAGAACCATTCATGGCCTCTACGATTGCTTCATTTGAGGGTAAAGTATCATCAAGGAAGTCATGTGAGAAAAATGATGAAGTGGCCCATATGGGCTTAAGAACAGGATCGTCCTCATCTATTTGTGAGGTGACAGGATCTGGGTCGGGAGAAGAGTCAAGAACAACCTGATACGTTATCTCTACCACCGAAAATGGCATAACCATTCCAGTGTGTGACTTACCTTCACAAGATGTAGTTGAGGAAGCTAATGTCCAAGGATCGTTAAAATACAAAGTGCGGAAAGGAATAGATCTCATTGATGAAGCAGACCTACTAGACATGGCATAGATATGATGAATTGGTGCCACGAAATCAAAGGTACCCATAAGGGATGAGTACATTCTGACATCAATATTCTTAGTTGCCAGATGAGAATTGTCGATCACAGGGATCGATGGTCCAACTGATGCATTGGGGCTAGTGTATGCAAAGGACAACTGATCGATCATCACGATCCTCCCATCATGAGGAAAACATAGAGTATAGAAGATGGACGATACAACTGCAGTCATAACATAGGTCCAGTTACATCCTAGTAACAAGTTATAGTCAAGTAGCTCATCAACCACCTCGACATCCACCTCCACCGTCTTCCCACCTAACTAGACTAGAAAGGCAGGAAGAATATCGTGGGGATGAAAAGAACGATCGTCAAATACAGTCAACATGGTCAGAGATTGGGAAAGGGTCGAAGAGCCAATGACTTTCCAACAGGTTAAGGACATCACACATGTTGCAACACCTTCATCAATAACAATATGTTTGATGGTATATTTTAAGTAATCCACGTGGATTGGTGATGCAGGAGCATCTCTCCACGTCAGCCAACTAGTCAGCCAGCCACGTCAAGCGCACACATTTGAAGATGAAGAGAGGCGTAGTCCTCATTTTGATTTAAAAATTCAATGTAATTAAATGTTTAGGCTGTTGAGCCATGAAGCCGTGCCTTTGTGCAGGCTGTAGATAAGATAGGCCTTTAATGTTTGTAAGGCTGAGATTTGGATCCGGATAGCAGACTAGATAGCTGATTCAATGTAATTGAATAGGGTAGGTAGATTGGAGGGAAGAGCTCTAAGAGCCCCCTCAGGTAAAAGAGATTTCGTATCTCATTTTTGTAGCAGTTAGAGTTGAGAGTAATAGTTGGAGTTGAGTTAGGGTCTGCGAGTAGAGAGCAGAAGAGAGAAGAGCCGAGACCTTGTTACAGGCTGAGCTTGAGAACACCCTTGTACAAACAGGCATTTGCCATTTTAATACAAACAGAAGCAGTTTTTCCTGCATATATTTCTGTGTTGAATGAATGTCTGTGAGTGTTCTTTACATGCTGTGAATGTATGTTATGTTTATGCATTCTGCAGGAGTTGTTTGGTTTTAGGCTTGAGAGGTCTTTGAGGTTTCATGTCAGGAGGGCATGATAGAGTACTGCGGTCTCTGAATACCAGTGCACAGAGGATGCCTTCTGAATTCTACGGGTTCAGACAAAGACGTGCTGTGGCACAGAAGCTGAAGTCAACAACTCAGGAGAAGACCTCAAGGTTGCTGAACACCTTGGAGGCAAGTCTATTTAGGAGAAACACAGTTGCAGACAGAATCTACGAGGATTTTTGTGAAGCTTTTCCAAGTGGGAATTGAGCATATGCACAATGGTGCATTGAGAAGAACTCTATTGTGAGTTCAAAGAGAACCAGAATCACTGAGGATTCTGAGAGCTCTACCAGGTGGGCATTGAGCAAGTGCATAGGTGCACAGAGGAGTACAGAACTGCTGAACGTTCTGTGAGAGGAGACACTCTGCCAGGTGGGCATTGAGACATTGTGTAGACAGGCACATCAGAGAAGAGAACTCTTTGAGTTCTGGAGTTGGAGGAAGAGTACACTGAGGGATCTTCACAGGGTTGCTGAACATCGTGCAGATTCATCAAGAGGTTGCTTGAGCCGAAGGATAGCCAAGAGGGCATCCAAATTCTCCATCTATGGGAGAAGAAGGATAAAATCCCTTAGGGGTCTGAGTGTTTGAAAAGCTCAGGAGGATCAACGTTTTTATACGCGCGGCGAAGCTCCAAGAGTGAGGAGTTCACAGAGGGGAAGGAAGGCCAAGGTTGAAGCCTCTGGAAGATTGAAATTCTTCCAAGTCTCAGAAGATAGTGTGCAAGCTTAGGAGGGAGAGCACAACAGCCGTTGGGTCGGCTGGAGAAAAGAGATCTGGACCATTGAAGATTTCACGTCTTGGAAGGAAGCTCAGGAGGAGCGCATAGAATAGGAGATCGTGAGCTGTCAGATCTCACTCAGATACCCGTCAACCATTGGATCGGGTGAAGGTGTGCAGAGTTTAGCCTCTGGAGGAGCACACAAGAAGGACAGATCTGAACCGTCAGATCTAGAGAAAAATACCCGACAACCGTCAGATCGGTTGGGAGCTGCAAGAGGTTTAGCATCGTGAACAGGAGGGTGGAAGTCATGAAAGGATTGACTTATCAGGATATCGACGTTTGAGATATCGAGGTTCTCTAGGTCGAGAAAGTCGGGGCATTTCAAGTCTCGAATTCTTGAGATTGAATCTGAGCTGTCCATTTGTGGAGACATGTGGCAAAAATCGAGATCCCATCGGTATATCGACTACCGAGGTTTTGAGTTGACATAAAACTTTGTCATTAGGGAATCGCAAGTTGCAAAATATCGAGATTGAATTTGATCCATCCATCATTTGGGACACGTGGGCAAGATTGGGAGCCCATCGACATTTCGGAGATCGAAGGGACAGGATGCCAGAGAATTTCGGCAGCGGAAACTCCGAAATCGCGAGGTCGGATTTGGACCGTCTATCTTGAGGAGACACGTGGTAGAGATCCAGACCATCGGGGGAAGTCCCGATAGAAAAGTCAAATCGACGCATTGGGGTTCGGTGTTTCGCGAATCCTGAGGACAAGACTTCCGGAGCATCAGAAGTCGCGAAATCGCGAGAGGCGATCAGGACCATCCATCTTGAGGAGGACGCGTGGAGGAGATCAGAGCATTCGGGAGGTTTCCCGAAAATAAAGTCGTCCATCGGCATTTTGGGAGTCGGGAAATCGGGAATCCCGTGGACAAGAAGTCCTTGCAATTTGGAATCATGAAGTCCAAAATCCTGACAAGGAGGGAAGTGCCATTTGTGGGGCCAACTGTTAGCATAGCGGAGAATCGGGATTCGAGAGATTGGCAGTCCTGAGAACAAATGCATTTCAGCATTTGAAACCCCGAAGTCCCGACAGAGATCAGGGACCGTTGGTTTCATGGGCGATCACAGTCGTTGATCGCGCTAAAGGTGAAAAGGGGTTATTAACTGACGTCATATCGAGAATCGGAGGATCGCGAATCCTGAGGACATATGCCTTTCGGCATTGGAAAGTCCGAAACCCCAATAAGAGGTATGACTGCGGTCATATAAGGGGAGGTCGTGTGGACCAAAAGTCTAGTCTGGAGGGCTAACAGAAGTTGAAGCGCATCAGGATTTTGAAGTCCAAAACCCCGACAGGAGGTAAGGCTGCGGTCTTATGGGATAACGGTCATATGGGCCAGGAAGTTAGCCAGGAGGGCTAGCACGTAAAGGAGCGCATCAGCTCATCGGAGATCAGGAGTTCGAGAGGACAGGAACTCTTGATGTCGGGGATCAAAAAACCCCGAAACCCGAATTTATCATCAAGAAAAATTCACGGTGGAGTGCAGAAGACTGTGAGGGGAGAAGAAGGACCTGTGGATCGGGATTTTAATAGAGATTCCAGCAGGGAATCGAAAAAGCCGCTCCAGCTCGAGGGAATTTAGACAAAACGATCCTTTTGACCGTGAGGTCGGGCACAGAGATCCTGCAGGGTATGCAACTACGTCAGTTTGGTATTAGATGAGATTTCACTTGTATACTTCAGGTGAAGCGAGGAGAAGGTAAAGGAAGACAGGGTTGCTGAGGACTTTGTGGGGGTTGTTTGTAGGTAGGAAAGAAACGATTGAGAAGACAGTCAGTAGGACTGTAGGATGAAGCTGGAGACGCTCGGGATGCAGAGTGGCAGCATCAGGTTTGCTAGGAGAGCAGACAGGGACAACAACATGGCTACTGAAGGCTATAGATATGCTGGGAGGAGAAACTCAGAGCTATGGAGCCAAAAAGATATAGATGAAGAGCTTGCTGATATAAAGAGAGAAATAGAAAATCTTGCATTGAAGATGCAACAGAAAGCCAAGCCGAGATGGGTATATGAATGGCCCATGAAGAAGCCGAAGGTAAAATGGCCAGTCAAGGAGTTGATGTTCAGAAGACAATGTAGGCTGTTAAGAGGATGGATGAGGCATGCGGAAAACCTCAATGGACCAGAAGAGGAAATGGTTCAGGTGTGTGAACTAGAGACTGGGAGGGGTCTTAATGATGTAGAGAATGAATTGGGATCAGTCGAAGATCTCATAATCTTCCAGGAGGGCAGAGATGAAATTCCAGTTTGCCATGTGGGCAATGAGTTGAGATCACTGCGCGATCTCACAGACTGTCAGGAGGACAGCCAAGGAATTTCACATTGCCAGCTGGGCAATGAGACGAGGTCACTGCAGAATCTCGAAGACTGCCATGAGGGCAGTGGAAGCATCTCATATTGCCAAATGGGCAGAGATGAGTATTCGAGGCTATCTGAAAATCTTAGGGACTCAGAGGTGAGTTCAATTCAGCAAGGAGTGCTGATGAAGATGGGATCGGTTGATCTCATAATCTACCAGGAGAGCAGGGAAATCCCATATTGCCAGGTGGGTTGGGATGAGCAGATGAGACTATCTGAGGGTCTCATGAACTCGGAGGTGAGTTTAAATCAGCCTGAGGAGCTGACAGAGAAGAACAATCCAGAAGTGAGTTTGGATCAACAGGTGTAGCTGACAGAAGGGGAGGATCTGAAGGACCTTCTAATGATTGGGGGAATACAGATATTCCTACCACTTGCCCAGGAGGAGGTATAAATCTTTGTTGCAGGTGCAGCAACAACAGAAGGACAGCCAACTAAGACTATCGCAGGAGGATTGGAGCAGATATCTGAAGCTGCCCAAGTAGAAGCAGAAGAGGGAAATGAGCGTTCTGAGGAATGGCTCAATGATTTCAGCCAGGGAGCTGAAAAGAACAAAGCTACAGCACTGAAGCTAGCAACAGAAGAAAAAGAGCAGGCAGGTAGATTTATCACTCCACGGGAGATGAAGCTAGAGATGCTGGAGGATTGGCTGAACAATCCAGGGCCAGCAAGAGAACTGGCAGAAGTTGAGCTGTCAGAGAAGGTGACTGAACAGAAAGTCAGTCAGGAAGAAGCTGCAGAGCTGAGGTCTGCAGTAGAGTGGCAACTTGAGGCCACAGACGAAGATAAAGAAGAAGGTGTGGGAGATCACAGTGATCCGCCCATGTGCCAAAAATTTTTGTAGTTGGGGAGACTGCAAAAACAGGACCAGCCACTGGAGTAGCTGGATGCAGCGATCGAGGAGATCAGAAGGCTGATGTTGAGGTCAGCAGAGAGTGCTAGCAAGGAGCATCTGAGCAGAAAGGAATAAGCAGCAGCAACAACGCAAAAGAAGCAACAACAACAGTAGGAAGATGGAGTGGATGAACAACTCCAGAGGTTTATTTTGGATCCAGGAGGATTCCCACAGCTGAGATGGGAAGCTCATGAGTAGGAGCTCATGATTTTGCAGCTGGGGAGTATGATGTAGGAGCATCTCTCCACATCATCCAACCAGTCAGCCAGCCATGTCAAGTGCACGCAATTGAAGCTGAAGAGAGGCGCAGTCCTCATTTTGATTTAAAAATTCAATGTAATTAAATGTTTAGGCTATTGAGCCATGAAGCCATGCCTTTGTGCAGGCTGTAGATAAGATAGGCCTTTAATGTTTGTAAGGCTGAGATCTAGATCCAGATAGTGGACTAGACAGTTGATTCAATGTAATTGAATAGGGTAGGTAGATTGGAGGGAAGAGCTCTAAGAGCCCCCTCAGGTAAAAACGATTTCGTATCTCATTTTTGTAGCAGTTAGAGTTGAGAGTAACAATTGGAGTTGAGTTAGGGTCTGTGAGTAGAGAGCAGAAGAGAGAAGAGTCGAGACCTTGTTACAGGCCGAGCTCGAGAACACCCTTGTACAAACAGGCATTTGCCATTTTAATACAAACATAAGCAGTTTTTCCTGCATATATTTATGTGTTGAATGAATGTCTGTGAGTGTTATTTATATGCTGTGAATGTATGTTATGTTTATGCATTCTGCAGGAGTTGTTTGGTTTCAGGCTTGAGAGGTCTTTGAGGTTTCATGTCAGGAGGGCATGACATAGTACTACGGTCTCTGAATACCAGTGCACAGAGGATGCACTTCTGAATTCTGCGGGTTCAGACGAAGACATGCTGCGGCACAGAAGCTGAAGTCAACAACTCAGGAGAAGACCTCAAGGTTGCTGAACACCTTGGAGGCAAGGCTGTGTAGGAGAAACACAGTTGTAGACAAAAACTCTGAGGAGTTCTGTGAATCTCTTCCAAGTGGGCATTGAGCATATGCACAGTGGTGCATTGAGAAGAACTCTGCTGTGAGTTCAAAGAGAACCGAAATTACTGAGGATTCTGAGAGCTCTACGAGGTGGGCATTGAGAAGGTGCATAGGTGCACAGAGGAGTATAGAACTGCTGAACGTTCTGTGAGAGGAGACACTCTGCCAGGTGGGCATTGAGACATTGTGCAGACAAGCACAGAAGAGAAGAGAACTCTTTGAGTTTTGGAGTTGGAGGAAGAGTCCATTGAGGGATCTTCACAGGGTTGCTGAACACCCTACAGATTCATCAAGAGGTTGCTTGAGCCGAAGGATAGCCAGGAGGGCATCCAAATTCTCCATCTGTGGGAGAAGAAAGAAGGATAAAGTCCCTTAGGGGTCTGAGTGTTTGAAAAGCTCAGGAGGATCAACGTTTTTATATGCACGGTGAAGCTCCAAGAGTGAGGAGTTCACAGAGGGAAAGGAAGGCCAAGGTTGAAGCCTCTGGAAGATTGAAATTCTTCCAAGTCTCAGAAGACAGTGTGCAAGCTCAGGAGGGAGAGCACAACAACCATCGGATCGACTGGAGAAAAGAGATCTGGACCATTGAAGATTTCACATCCTGGAAGGAAGCTTAAGAGGAGCGCATAGAAGAGGAGATCGTGAGCCATCGAATCTCACTCAGATACCCGTCAGCCGTTGGATTGGGTGAAGGCGTGCAGAGTTGAGCCTCTGGAGGAGCGCACAAGAAGGACAGATCTGAACCGTCAGATCTAGAGTGAAATACTCGACAGCCGTCAGATCAGTTGGGAGCTGCCCGAGGTTTAGCATCGTGAACAGGAGGGTGGAAGTCTTGAAAGGATTGACTTATCGAGATATCGACGTTCGAGATATCGGGGTTCTCGAGGTCGAGAAAGTTGGGGCATTTCAAGTCTTGAATTCCCGAGATTGAATCTGAGCCGTCCGTTTGTGGAGACACGTGGTGGAAATCGAGAGCCTATCGGTATATCAGCTATCGGGGTTTTGAGTTGACATAGAACTTTGTGATCAGGGAATCACAAGTTGCGAAATCCCGAGATTGAATCTGAGCCGTCCATCAGTTGGGACACGTGGGCGAGATCGGGAGCCCATCGACATTTCGGAGATCGAAGGGACAGGATGCCAGAGCATTTCGGCAGTGGAAACTCTGAAATCGTGAGGTCAGATATGGACCATCCATCTTGAGGAGACACATGGCAGAGATCCAGACCATCGGGGGAAGTCCCGATAGAAAATTCAAATCGGCGCATCGGGGTTCGGCGTTTCACGAATCTTGAGGACAAGACTTCCGGAGCATCAGAAGTTGCAAAATCGCGAGAGGCGATCAGGACCGTCCATCTTGAGAAGGATGCGTGGAGGAGATCAGAGCATTCAGGAGGTTTCTCGAAAAGAAAGTCGTCCATCGACATTTCGGGAGTCGGGAATTCAGAAATCCCGTGGACAAGAAGTCCTTGCAATTCGAAATCGCGAAGTCCAAAATCCCGACAAGGAGGGAAATGCCATTTGTGGGGCCAGCTGTTAGCATAGCAGAGAATCGGGGTTTGAGAGATCGGTAGTCCCGAGAACAAATGCATTTTGGCATTTGAAACCCCGAAGTCCCAATAGAGATCAGGGACCGTTGGTTTCATGGGCGATCATAGCCGTTGATCGCACTAAAGGCGAAAAGGGATTATTAACTGACGTCATATCGGGAATCGGAGGATCGTGAATCCCGAGGACATATGCGTTTCGGCATTGGAAAGTCTAAAACCCTAATAAGAGGTATGACTATGGTCATATAAGGGGAGGTCGTGTGGACCAAAAGTCTAGTCTGGAGGGCTAATGGAAGTTGGAGTGCATTGGGATTTTGAAATCCAAAACCCCGACAGGAGGTAAGGCTGCGGTCTTATGGGATAACGGTTATATGGGCCAGGAAGTTTAGCCAGGAGGGCTAGCGTGTAAAGGGGCGCATCGGCTCATCGGATATCGGGAGTTCGAGAGGACAAGAACTCTTGATGTCGGGGATCACGAAACCCCGAAACCCGAATTTATCATCAGTGAAAATTCACGGTGGAGTGCAGAAGACCGTGAGGGGAGAAGAAGGACCTGTGGATTGAGATTTTAATAGAGATTCCAGCAGGGAATCGAAAGAGCCGCTCCGGCTCGAGGGAATTTAGACAGAATGATCCTTTTGACCGGGAGGTCGAGCGCAGAGACCCTGCGGGGTATGTAACTGCATCAATTGGGAATGCCGCATAGTAAGGAAAGCAAGGCTTCACATCCGTGATGTCAAACTTGATAACCTTAGAGCCATAAGGGTTTAGAGCTCCTAATGTAGATAACAAGGCATTCCTCTGTGAAGGACACATCTGGAGTACCTCCATAGCCGACATCGCGCAAGGTGTTTGACCCAAATCCTCAACAATAGAGTATTTATGGGTGCCTCTAGCCTTAGGGTTGTGGGTAGAGAACTTGAGTACTCCTTTCAGAATATGAGGCAGACGCTCTGGTTTTTTGATCTGTAAAGGCATCTCCGGAGGAGGGGGAGACTCTAGACTAGGTACAGTCTGTGAAGAACTATAATTGCGAGATCGAGTGGCTACATTAACCTGAGACTTGACCGTATTGATGCATAGACGGTCACTTGCACCAGTGGGTTTTGAATCCAACTCACCGCATTTCTGACATTCGAGGAGCTCGAGGCCATGTGATGATTATGCAAAAAAGGATTAGTTAGCACAACGGGCGGTAGAGATAAAAGCCTCACAACTTCTGCAAGTTTGGGGCACAATTAGGTAAGGTGATCATCTGTACAAAGATTGCAAGGAAACTTCACCTTTCGCTTTTCTTTCTTTCCCTCACCAACATTATTATTCAACTTCTCATTATTAATGTTGTCCTTGGGTTTATTATTATTATTATTCCTCCCACCCTTCTAGTTGTTACCACGTCCTTTCTTTTTATTCCCTCCTGGTTGCTAGTTACCATTCGAGTTAGTCGACGACTGCACATAATGTATGTCTTCCAACTAAGTGGGAGTGGAGGACACAGATGAAGCTTGTCCTCCTAGAGACTGGCTTAGAGACAACTCTTTCAACTGGCTTGTCACCAAGTCAACATATTTCACATTTATGAAGCCTACAATACCATCGACATGAGGCCCGAGCTTTTGTCTAGGGTCGTAGCTTGACCTCGGTGCGTTAGGAAGAATTTCGTATAACATCCCAGACTGAGCATATATAAGATCTAATAGCTGGGATTTAAAAATCGCTTCTTCCTCAGATGTAACTCCGGATGTCGAAACATCCTTTGAAATATAAGGCTGTAAAGACTTAAGGAACCATTCTAAAAGGAACTCCGGAGGTATGTAGGCCTTGATCAACCTCTTCCATCTACGTCACTCTTGAATGTGATCCGAGATATGGGTGGCTTTGTCCTGGCGGAAGGCCGACATAAGTTCTATGCCGACATCATAATGAACCGATAATTGGAAGTGGTTGAGGAAGACTAAAATCATCTGATTAAAATTTCCACACATCCCCCCTGGTAGCTCTATGTACCATTTCGCTGCAACCCCCGTGAGGGTTCATTGAAACAATCTCAAATGAATAGAATCATCTTTAAGGGAATTAGAAGAGCACCAAAGATGAAAGGTAGTGACGTGATCACCAAGATCCTCACCAGTCTTGCCTTCAAATTTCAGAATATATGAAGGAAGCTTGGTGGGGACGAGGGGCCATGTCAGGTCATGATGCATAAGGTCATTCATTAATCTAGACAAGTCTGGCAGATTGAGCATTGCTAGAAAAGGGAGACAGGGTTGCGGCATCTAGCCCCAAGCTCCCAGGAAAGATTGTTGTTGGGGAATAACAACCCATCCAGGGTTCTGGTATGCACCATGGCCCTGTCCAGGATTGTAAAACCCTCTTCCAAATTGATTCATAAGGGGTTGGTTGGGCACCATCCCAGTAAGAATGTTATGATGAGGACTGTAAATATTTCCCCCAACCGGAGTAGCTCCAGGTTGGGGGTTGCCCAATGTGTGAAATTGACCTCCTCCGGGTGTGAATCCGGAGGATAGAGGTGGATTCATCATGCCAAACATGTTGGTCAGAATCGATGCAGAGGAGGTAGGTGTAAAGGATGGACCATAAGCAAAAGCTTGTCCGCTAGGTTGACCACTCCATCCAGGAGCATTAAGACTGAGATTAGACCCGAGGTGAAAAGGAGGTAGGTTTCCAACTGTAGGAGTCACTTGAGGGATATGAGCACCGCCAAACGAGAATGGAATATGAGGAGGAGCCATGCCCCCAAGTCCAATACTAGTATTCGTATTAGATGCTGGGATGGAGGATGAAAATTGCGATGTGAAATTCATCATATCATAAGAAAAAGGGCTAGAGGCCGTAGGGATGGACTAAGTATTGTAGCCCAACGAATGACAAAGATACCAAAAAGGGTTCGTGACTATAACTTTATGCCTTTTAGAAGGACAAGACTCAAGATGCGGTGGAAATCTTAACAAACGGCGAGACTTGCGGAGAAGATGGTCTGGCTCCACGATGAATCAATACTTGAGATATAAAAACAAATCCTAAGGCCAACTAATAACCAAAGAGCACACCAAAATAAGCAAAAATACAATATTCACACAAACATGATAAAGTGGCTGAAAGGGGCCTCCCTCCCTAAAGTAGGTATGCCTCACCCATGAGGGGCCTGAGACTCCCTGCAGAAGATTAGACGTATCAGAATCAGTTATAAGGGCCCTCGTGGACTTAAAAATCAGTCGATCAAATCCCCCCAAAGAGGTAATTCTCCATAAAGGCTGTGTGTTGTCCGACCCTTATCTGACCCAGGGTACCTGCAGAAAAACCCCTGCAAGTAACCTATGTGGTACCTTTGTCAAGGAACTAAGCCATCACGTTATAACCGATGCGCAGGCGAACAATCGTAAGTTAGGTCTACCATATGGGTAGGGTAACAAAGCCTGAAATCTCGAAAGCACCGCCTCTCACAGAGGTAAAGGTACTAGCAAGACCCCCATATACGAATAGATCCCCAGAAATATCTCTGACGCTAAGAAGGTATTGGGGGGATATCCCCTCAATCAACTTCACGCGACCTCGTGCTTAACTCCGGTGTAAGAGGAGCCTTCTGACGTCATCAATTATACAATGGATTTCACCACTCCCTTAGTCACACACATATGTTGTATTTAATAGCCCTGGAGAAGTTTACTCACAAAATCCTATTCCAAGGCTCTAAATCCTAAGCTAGTTTGTGCAACCTGAAAAATAAAATCGTTTCTAATCAATTTAAAATTTATCAACGTTACTTTTAGTAGCTTTGCTTATTAAAAGAGGTGCGATCGTGAAACTAATGATGTTATGAATCAACAAGTAAAATAAATGAATATGAATAAAATGCAAAGTCCTAACTTCAATTCCCAATAAATGATAAGCTTTTCAAAATGCAACTTTCAATTTAATTCTGCAATTCCAAATAATATGCAATCTTTCCATACATGTACTAAGATCAATGATAAGAACCCAAAAAAATCAAATGCCAACAATGCAAAATGTATATTTTTTGTATTTTCAATATAAAAGAATGAAAATGCAAGGACTGAACAACAACTTGATATAAAGATTCTACTGTATGTAAACAGAGAAAAACCAAGTAGAATATCAAGAAGCAAACAACCAGCCCAAGATTCAAGGACAATCAATGAAAAGGTTGATGAGAAAGAAATACCACCCAAAAATTCAACCACAGAAAGGTTTCCTATCACTCTGCAGGCACTTAACAGTCATGACAGAGACCTAAGAAGACTCAACAACCATCAAAATTTACCTAGCAAACATCAAACTTAGCAATCAAGAAAAAAAGGATGATGTATGCGACTGTTCAGGAGAAAACCACATATATATGTTTCCTACAGAACGACAACTCGCGTATATACGAGATTGTTAGGCAAAAAACCGTGTATATGTATTGAAACACTGCCATGTTAAGGATAAGGCCAAGAAACTCAAACCCAAAATGAACAGAGTCTGTCAATCAATCAGACGACAAGAAACTCAAGATAAATGAGAACAATCAAAGGAGAAAAACACTCCAAATCCCAAAAAGAAGATTTCCTCCCCAATATGGTTGCCAATTCTATTACGAAGAAAATCACTCTATGGCATGGGGTAAACCACAACAGACAAAAATGACTGCAAAAATCAACTTTAATCCTAAGTATGCTATATAAACAAATATGCTAACAAGACAAGATAAAGAGCCTACCTCATCCAGACGTTCAATGAAGTCCACCGTTGAGCACTTGACTCAAAGCAATACACCTGCAACTTGTCTTCAACAACCAAGATACATAAGCATATGGTGATAATATATAAAGTTAGCACATACAATAGCATAATCCATCAATATTCATAGCAAATATGCCCATGGAATAACAATTCAAATATTTTCAAGACATTATTAGACGAGAAAAAAATATTTTTATTAAAATGTAATCAACAAAAGTGTATGAATGACAAGCTTCCGTGTCGGCACATTCGAAACCGAGAAACTAAGTCCTTTCCAGCTGGGCCTCCACCACTTCAATCCTCCACCAAAGGCAAGCTCATATAAGAGAGACAATGAAGTTCTCCATCAAATAGGGAAGAGCTTGGGGGCTGAACAATGTGTTCAAACTTAAAAGGACAAAGGGATGCAGACTCAATATGAAGCGAATAATTTCTCCAGAGTAACTTTGCTCTCAAAGTTGAATTCTTCTCTTTTTTTCCACGGCTTGGATATGGCCCATTTATAGCCTTCAAATGGAACTGAAGGGTCGAGTACGAACGTTTGCAGTATATGGAAGGTCAAGGATCATGGATCTCATGATGTGACATGGAAACCTGACCCCATTTTTTAATTTTGAGCACAAAACCTGATGTACGCGGGCGGTAATGGTGCAACCTGCGTATACGCATGCTGTATAGTTGTTAGGGGCGTATATGTGAAAAAATACAATTTTTAGCTCTGGGAAGTGCAAAACGGGACTTCAAGTCTGCATAAGAAAATGGAAAAAGGCTCTCTGAGCAAGTTTGGATAGGGTGAAGCAAATCTTGCTTTAACAAAATGCAAATCAGACGGTGATAATAACAATAGGATTGCGGACTGGGCCAGGAACAAGAAGCTTGCGGATTGGGCAACATCTTTACAAAGACAGTTGAGCTAGAGAGCTACATCGTAAGCAACTTATGGAGGTGCGAAAAAATATAAGTGCAAAGTTATATCAAAAGAACATACCTAGGTGCAGTTATCACATCAATAGAATTTGCCTCCAATGGAAGAGACTTACTATTAGTATCACCTGAATGGACTGTGAGAGTTAATCCAATTAGTTATATATCTGGAAATTTTGACAGATGTATCTACTGTTACTCATAATGGTCTTACTTTCTATCAAATATATTTTAAAAACATTCAAATTTGGTTTGGAATTTTCCTTTGAATGGAACATCCTGCCAGACCTCCAATTGAAGCGATTTGATAGTGAAATTGGCTGTAAGAGTTTGCTATACAGAACGCATCCTGTAAGTATATTTTTACCTCAATCTAAGGTTTTCCTTTTGGAATGGATTAAATATCAAAATTATGAGGTTGTTGTTATAAAGAGAAACACATGCCTGTTGTGTTGATGAGAACAAGTTCAAATACAGAAAGAAGAGAGTAATTTCTCCTGCTGCATTTTTGGTATGAAGATATGGTTTTGGAAAGATCGTTTGAAGACATATGTGCTCAGATATATTACCTGGGAATAAACGCACTGCTGAGGAAAATTTGCAGATCAATGCTTTGGTGTTCTCATGTTGAGAGGATCAACCATGGGGAGAGAGACTCAACCTATACAAAAGAGATGCTTCGAGAAAAGGACTTCAATCGAGATGAAGTCAGAGAACCGTCGCAATTATGAGGATAAACAAGGAAGCGGTTATGTGATGCAAAGAAAATTGAAGGTTGAAGCGTCGAACCATGCAGAAGAATCTTCAATGAACCTGATGGAGAAAATGCAACATTTCCAAACGACCTCATAATCAAGAGAATGTCGACGCAATGACAAAAGGTAGTGTTCAATTCCACAGGTCAAGTTAAATATTTCTGATAAAGAAGGTCAATGATAGATTGGAGTGCTTGAAATTATTTAGAAGGCAATCAACTGGAGACAGGTAATGTTCCAATGTCTCTAAAAGTTTGGATCCATTCTTCAAGTTATTAGTAAAGCCTCTATGTTGTATAGAAAAGCCTTGTTTATAGTACAAAATGTTAAGAAATTGCATGAACAAGTTATTAGTAAAGCCTCTATGTTGTATAGAAAAGCCTTGTTTATAGTACAAAATGTTAAGAAATTGCATGAAACAAAAAGGGAGATGTTTAAGCAAGAAAATTCTTGTGCAAAACAAAGGCAAGTGTGTATAAGGTTTTGGTCAAAGTCACGTGGTTAGTATTTTGGTTTAGCAATTCTTTGGATTCCAAGTTAAGTTGAAGTCAAAGTCATTGAAGAGTTAATGTAAAAGCTCAAGTTGAAGTGGAAATTTGAAATGGAGTTAAAGTCTAGTTACATTTTTGTTATGATCGACTATGTAAGATAACTCACAAAAAGTTTTGAGTTTATTGGTGTAACTAGTCCATTTAGGTGTCAAGTCAAGTGAGTAAAATTCATGTCAAAGTCAGGTCTAGGTGTGGACCAAAAGATTATGGTTATATAATGAAGTCTTTCTTAATGAAGTGAATGTCAAATATGGAGACAAAGTTGAATTTCAAAGAAGTCATGGATGAAGTCATGGATGTGTAATTATTAAGGGTGCATATTCGGTGGTACCCAACACCATGGAAATGATGTCAAATCACTACATAAGAAATTGTTATGAGTCCAGAAGATAAAACAAGTTGTGAGAGTCATAGTCAAATGCCATTCTTGTAAGTCGAGGTAAAACAAAATCCAGGTTATTGTTTGTACAAAATTAACTTTACGTTGGGACCGACCATTCCGACAAATAGGAAATTTTTTGTTTTTTTGCAAGTATCTGACATTATGAAAACCTAAAGAATCAACTCAATGACAAAGTTAAGTTGTCTTGTGGGATATTGTACAAGAAACATGTTATTGTAAGCATGTGAATGAAGAAAATTGTAGGTGTCTTGTTGGATAGATACGTCCCTCCTACAAGAAACTATTTTACGCAGGTAATGCAATGATTCATGATTGATTAAGAAGATGACCGGTGAAAAGATGATGTTGACTCCATGACTGAGAAATGCAAGCAAAAGAAGATTGATGTAGAAAGAGAGAGGGATGCAGACTTTAAGAGAAAAGTAGATTTGTGGCAGAACCCTACAACAAGAAAACTGTAATAGAAAGAAGAGTAACTTCCAACAAAGGTTTGGTAGAAGTTATTGAGACAGTTCCACAATCATGATGCGGGTAGAGTTTTCTAGAGAAAAGAGCAAGCGAAGCTCTTGAGAGGAAGTGAGAAAGTGTAGACGCTTGGAACAATGGAAATTGAAGAGAAGATGAAGCTTAGAAGGTTATAGTGGAAGGAACTAGGAATGCAAAAAGGCCAAGTTCAAGAGAGGATCTTGGTGAGGTGTTGTGTAGAAGGGTGAAACATAATTGTTACTGCAAAGGATATTTGCAGCTCACAATGAGCAAGGAGAAGCTCACAAATGAAGAGACAAAGATGACTATGGATAGTCAGGTAAAGGGTTCAGAAGGAAGCCACAACAAAGTGAAAGAAGACACAAACTCCATGACAGATGGAGATGAAAGACAAACTTCTATACATGAGCAAGAGGTGAGTGAACACGACATGAACAAGGATGTAAATAAAGCAAAATAAATAAGTGACAAAGGACAGACACATCAAAGCAGCAGGAAGGAAGCAACAAAAGTGTAAAAAATAAAGAAGCAAGGTACAAATAAAAGTATTGCGTGGTTTGAATTGTAGATACAATAAATCCATGAAGCATAACCATCCATATAAGTTTATTGGTCCTCTTTGATATGTTGGTCTTGGTCATATAAGCAAATGTTGAAATTATAGTTACCTAAGTCATATAGTGATGTAAGCCCGATGATGCAATTTATACTCCCATAAAGTTCATGGTAACCTAAAAACCATTATGTAATGTGTGGTTCGTAGTCATATAGAAACCACTTTTCATCATTTAGTTGTGGTAAGCATAAACCACTTGAGGATGTTAAGAGGAGCAAACTCTGAGGCAAAGGTTTGCAAGAAATAGGGAACACATGGACAAGAGTCCATGAAGAGTTTGTTCCTCGGGAGTGTTATGTAGGAGCATTGACAATACGGTTACGGGTAAGCCAATAGATGTAGGAGAATGATGATGATGATGATGATGTAGGGGGATAACATGTACATGAATGAAGACTTTCAATGTAAGAATGGTTGATGAGCCATGTATGAAAAGGAGTTTCCTAGAGAATTGATGGATACAACGACTAGTTACCATGTATTCTGCTAGATGGATACTCTTTTATATGGATGTCAACAATGGTCATATGTTGCAGGTACAAGATGAAAGAAGATTGAGGATAACCAAGGAAGAAGACCAAATAAAATTAAAGACAGAGGCAAAGATGGAAAAGGGACAAGTTTAGTGAAGAATACTCATTTGAAAGGGACATGAAGGAATAATCCCTACTTGTAATGTTAAAGAATAATGTGATGGAAAATGTAATAATGTAGAATCATTCTAGAAAGAATATATAGAAATGAGATATGGAGAGAAATGAGTAGATGTAGGGATGAATATTGTTGAGAGAATAATGGAGATCATGTGGAGAGATCATAGGAGATCCTTAGGGAGATAGTTGAGGAAATACTACAACTAATTTTCCAATTATGATGTATTTGTTATGGTCTTATATTCTATAAAGGGACAATTCGTACAATAGTGTAACATTGGGAAATGATTGTTTAATAAAATTTCCCCTTCAGGGGTTTGGGATTATATTTTCCAATGTCCCTTGCTTTGTGTATGTATTTTGGTGCGTGCTCTTTGTCATCATCTTGGGAGATATGTTGGAAATGTTTTGACCCCCAAAAGTGTTGTTTGATGCCTCAAAATGGCTATGGAAGGTTTCAGACCTCGAATCTCCAAATTGGAACTTACCACTAAAATGGGCCCTATAAGACAATTCCTAATTTTTCCACCCACAAAGTATCAAGATAGATGAAAAATTATATAATGATCCAATCTGGATCATACCTCCCCATTTTGGGAGGCTTTTTCTCCCCAAAATATTTTACTGAATCAGGTGAGGAAATTTTCATCTACCTTCTCCCTGGACTACCATTTTTTCTTACCTAGAAGTTGTCCTTTCAATCCAATCTGACAAAGGTCATACTACCCCTTTTTAGTATTTCTATACCTCTTCTGCAAAACTGTATCTTCTACCAACTTTGCCTGAGCTTCTAGAGCTAAGTCCTCTATGGTAGGTAGGACCTACTCAGTTTTTTTGATCCAACATGAAAGGCTCAAAGAGTTTCAGATTCTCCGCATTCACTACTGAGTAAATATGCATATACATGGGTAGACTGAGTCTGTAGGAATTATCACCCACCATCTCCAATACCTCAAAAGAACCATACCATAAAGCCTTAATATTCTTACCAGGACCATGTAGCCTTTCTTTATTCAATTGCAACCATACTCTGTCTCCCACATTGAATATTGTTTCAGCTCCATGTTGATCATGTTTGGCCTTGTACCATTCTTGTGACTTCTTCAATGTCTCATGTACTTGCAAATGGATCTACCTAATCTTTTCAACAAAGTTATCAACTTCCAATTCTTCTTTTATGATGTCTTTCTTCACTCCTTGTTGTCCATAGATAACATCCAATGGTGAAGGAAGAAAATACCCAAAGAAAGTTTCAAAATATGACTTATTGGTATAAGTATGTACTGTACTATTATAAGAGTGTTGAATGTAGATAAAATTTTCATCCCAGGTCTTCATAGGCTTCTAATTGTTTCCCATCAAAAGATGCACCAAATTCCTATTGACTACTTTTTTCTACCCATCTATCTATGGATGGAATGTTGTAGATCCCTTCAAGTTGGTGTCCATCTTTTCCCAAAGTGTATTCCAAAAGGCACTAAGAAATACTATGTCCTTGTATGAGATGATGCTCCTTGGTATCCCAAAGTGCACCCATACCTAACATGTTTTCTGCTTCTTTCCCTTTGTTAGTCTTCTTACAAGAAATAAGAATACACACCTTGCTAAACCTGTCAACTACCACAAATAGATAGTCACGTCCCTTCCCGATTGTTAGCAAACCACCCACAAAATCCATGGAAATGTTTTCCCAAGGTTGAGTGGGTATAGGTAAGGGATGGTATAGACCTTTCTTTCTATTATTGGGCTTACCAGTACAACAAAGCACACATCCTCTAATATATCGAGCTACATCTTCTTTCATTCTTGGCTAATACACATACTTTTGTAAGTTGGAAAATGTCTTCCCAACACCAAAATTTCTTGCAACCTTAGAGGTGTGAGCCTCTCTGATAGCATATCCACTTTCATCCATCTCCACTTTGAAAGGTAGGGTAGTTCAAAACTCCCCCAAGAAATAATTGAGAATGATAGAATATCAGCTTACCTCCTTGCATCGATACCACTCCCATAACATATCCACTTACATCCGTCTCCACTTCAAAGGGATTTTGCAAGTTAAGTAATGCGAGAACTAGTGCGTGGAAAATCTATGTTTAAGCTCATAAAAATATTTCTATTGATTATTTCCCTACTGGAAACTCTTACCATTGGATGTTATGGCATGGAGTAATGCAACTACCACTAAAAAGGATGTGTTAGCGTCGGAAGTCACTCCTGGATTGCTTGTAGGAGTAGAGCCCGAAACCCATCAGTTTAATGTCACGATTTGTTTAAAGGGGTGATCAAATGGAAGAGAACTCAGAAAAATATCGTCTCAACTCTGAAACTAGGCTAGGTATGCATGAATGAGTGAGGTCTTGATAAAATTCAAACAGTGAGTTGTAATAAGGGTGAGTAGGGGGAAGACTTGCATAAGGAGAGTGCGAAGGTCTGTCATAAACATCAGGTTTGTAACAGACTGGAGAAGAAAGCATCCGAATGCAAGATCCTTTTACATTCAAACACAAGAGACCAGAGAATACAATAATGTCACAACAAATCCTTTATCATAACATAACTGCAACAATCCACACGAATCATTCGATCATGAACTCTCTAGTATGAGATGAAAACATAGATGGAAAAAGGAGAACTGTTTGTCATAAAACAAGAAATCTCAAACACAGATGCACAACCCAGAAAACTAGAGTGGTTGCTAAAACTTTTTAGTCGGGAGCTTCGCTCTAGCATCGATAGATACAAAAATGGTGAAAACGCCTTCATATACTCAAACCAGCAACAACAACAAAATTGAGAAGTTGCATTAAAAGATTTGCATCTGCATGGCTTCTGACAATTAACACCTGCAATCTCTGAATGATCGTGCAACTTCGGCGGACGCAATCAATCTTTTGACAGTTTCATCGGTGAATCGACGTGCCTTTAATTCATTGCTGGACTTTCCCATTATGGCAGAGACAATGTCTAACCACCACCAACCGCTTCAATAACTGCTTTCTTGGGATTGAGGATGGTCCGGCCAACTCAACACCTTGGGGACGTGGACGGTCCTTCGTGCTGCCACTTGGATTAGTCGAACAACCTGATGAATGGACGTGGAGGCCAGTGCGAAAAATGGGGTGCACAATGGGAGTAGTGGTGCCAAAGCTATGAGGGTGAGGCTTGAAGAGATGAGGGGGGGAGAGAGGTTACAGGGGAGACACATGGCAAAAGGAGATAAGCGGAGGAGGCAGGAGAGTAGACGTGACAGATGCATTTTAGTGGGAGGCTGACATGGAGGGAATGGGACACGTGGCAGGTGGTGAGTGGACAATAAGATGGGGAAAGGACCACCTGGACTAAAGAGTGGAGGAGGATGGATGACACACAGCAGCAGGGGAAAGCTGGTTCTGGAAGATGACATGACGGGAGAAGGGCCCACACTGGCTAAACACATAGCAACTGAGAAGGATGGGATTGTCCAAGCGCCGTTGATCCGAGCATGCTGATCTTGGCCGTCGGAAAGATGCGCGCCCAATTCCAAACCCCCCCCCTCCGCTTAAAGGTAGAAAGGCGGG
>JZKD02S2232546.1:144131-158601 GCA_000966675.3 Picea glauca | reverse complement strand
TCCATAGATCCGAGCACGTGGATCTCAACAACTCAGATCCATGCGCCCTTTAAAAAAAATGCACCCGATCACAAAAACTTGGGAAAAGTGGGGTTTTAACCCATCTCTTGACATTCTTTCGCCATGATGTCCATTCCTAAGGAGAAACACCCCCTACACCAACTTATGTGATAACATTAGGCTCCATGGGGGATGACACGCTCCCTGTGGGCTGCCAAGAACTCTTTTGCAGCTTTAGTGCCTTGCTATTGGGCTATGGAGTCATTTATTAAGCCAAAAACAAACAGGAAAACAATATTTACAAAAACCGAAGAGCCACTCATGGCTCTAACAAAATACTTCTTCAGGAAATGCCCATTCACAGGGCCATTAAAAAATTCTTCACCCTCCAAATCCTGCAGCCTGTAGGTATTGTTTAAAAATACTTCAGATATTTTGAAGGGCCCAATCCAGAGGGGCCCAATCTAGAGGGATTCAAAATTGTTGTGTTTGCCTCTATCCCGCCTAGGTGCATCCCACTTAAGAACTAGATCTCCCAGCTTAAATTTCTCTTTTCTAACCTTCCTGTCAAAGGCCTGCTTGATCTTCTGCTGATGATTGTGAGCTCTGTCGATTACCTGCTCTCTGATCTGCTGCACTTACACACCATATGGTCTGGCTCTCCTTCATAATCTTGAAAGAATTTTGCTATTGGTAGAGCCAGCTGAGTGGGAAATACAACTTGTATCCCATAAACAAGTTGAAAAGGGGAGGTTCCCAAGGACCTTTTTGTTGTCACTCGATCAACCCACAGAGCAAATTTCAGCTTTGAATCCCATGCCTTCTTATTGTTTTCCAACAATATTTTAATGAGCTTGATTAGACTTTTATTAGAAGACTCTGCCAGTCCATTTCCTTGAGGATAATAGGGAGTGGAGTGAATAAGTGAAATCCCAAACTGCTCATAGAATCTGACCAGAGGCTTAGACTTGAAAGATGTAGCATTATCAGTGACAATTCTACTGGGACAACCAAATCTTACTATGATATCCTCCAGGAAGCTGATGATTAGCTTGTGTGAATCACTCCTGGTGGGGATAACTTCTATCCATTTGGTGAAATAATCTATTGCAGTTAAAATCCACCTATGTTGTCCACTGGAGGCAGGATGTATTTCTCCAATGAACTCCAACCCCCACTGTTGAAAGGGTCCTAAAGCTATTACAAGATTCAGTGGCAGAGATTTGAGCTGCTTCTTTCCTGTGAATTTTTGACATTTGATGCAGGCTCTGACTTCTTTGCAGACATCAGTGAATAAGGTGGGCTAGTAGTACCCAACCCTGAGAATTCTGTAGGTTGTGGTTTTCTAGAAATGGTGTCCCCCACATAGACTATTATGGAAATCAAACATAACTCTTTGGGCCTCCTGTGGGTTCAGACATCTCAGAAGCACTCCAAGAGGGTCTTTCCAATATAAGACCTGATCAATAAGGCAATATCTGACTGCCTTGAGCTTTAAATCTCTTGCCTTGCTTCTCCCCATTCCATTAGGGGGTCTTAACTCCTACAGGAAATATATAACATCTTTATACCAGGTGAATTCTACCAATGGAGGGCTGCCATCAGACAACTTAGCCCGCTGATTTTCTGAGCAAAAGTGGATGAAATTTACCCCCAAAGCCTTATAGTTAGATTCAACCAGGAGCTTGGCTAAACCTTGGCCTTTAATGAGCTTGGTGGGCTTTATTTCTAGATCAAACTCAAGGATCTTGGCAATCCATTTGCTCCTTCTCCCATCTATGTCTGGCTGAATAAGAATGTCCTTCACAGAAACCAAAGGGACATATGCAATATTTTTTGAATGTAGAACATAAACTCTGAAAGATTTGAGAGCTTTCACTAGGGCATAAGCTTGCTTCTCCATGATTTCATATTTGACCTCTGCATCTCTTAATGCCCTGCTGAAAAATGAAATGGGCTGCTCCAGCCCTTCTGCATTCTTTTGCAATAAAACAACTGCCACTATATCAAATGAAGCAAACGAGAAGATCAAAAAGTCCTTGGAATAATCAAGATTGATCAACACTGGTGCCTCAGTCGATGCTTGTTTGATTTGGTTAAAATATTCTCTGGGCTCAACAGTCCACTTTACTTCATTTCCATTTCTGAGCATGGCCATGATATGCTTTACTAATTCGGAAAAGTTTGAAACAAACCTTCTCAGAAAATTAATTTTTCCCAAGAAATACTGGACCTCTTTCTTGGATCTTGGGAGAGACAAGGTTTGGAATTCTTCAACTCTGTTGGGATCAATCCTGACTCCCTCAACTGCTACTATGTGACCCAAAAATTTTCCCTCCTTCATAGAAAATAGAGACTTCTTGGGGTTGAGGGAGAGACCAAACCTTCCGCATTTCAAGAAAACTTTCCTCAGATGACAACAATGCTCTTTATCAGATTTGGAGAAGACTATGATGTCATCCAGATAGATCACCACAAAATGATATTTCTCCCCAATGAAGGCTATGTCCATGGCTTGTTGAAATGTTGCCCTTGCATTCATCAATCCAAAGGGCATTTTGGCATACATGAATGTACCCCAAGGAGTGGTAAAGGTTGTTTTCTCCCTGTCCTTAGGAAAAATAGAGATCTGATTGTAGCTAGAAAAGCCATCAATCATTGAAATTCTGGATGCCCCTGTTACCCTTTGCAATATGTGTTCCATCTTAGGTAGGGGGTAATTGTCCTTCTTTGAGATTTTGTTCAAATTTCTGAAATCAACATAGAGTCTGATTTCTCCACTTTTCTTTCTCACTGGGACCAGATTGGCCACCCATTCAGAATATCTTAAGGGGACAATGTTTTGGGCATCTAACAACTTCTTCACTTCTTTCTCCATGACAAGCAACAACATGGTATTAATCTGTCTTAGCTTCTGCCTGAATGGCTTAGAATCTTCTTTCAATGGGATCTTGTGCTCAATGACAGATGTGTCATATGTCTTGAGGTCTTCGTAGGTCCATGCAAACACATCAACGAATTATTTTAATAACTCAGTATGCTCGGCTCTCTGTTCCCTTGACATGCTTCTTGACAATTTGAAGAACTTAGGATCCTCCTCTGTTCCAATATTTCACTCAACTACATCAACATCCCCCTTTGAGATCTTACCCTTCACTGCCACATCATTCCCGTCGAACAATCTTTCTAAAGGAACTAGTCCCTTTGGAATGTGATTGCTAGGAAACTGAACAATATGGTGATTATCAATTTTACTTAAAAATACCTCAGGGTGAGGGTCACCTTCGAGATCCTGATCCTAATCAATGTGCAATGCAGAGAACTCATCGACAGACTCAAGGATTTTTCCGATTTCAAGATCATCCTCGAATACCTTCCAATGCTTGATATTGTCCGGTACAGAGGGCCTATATCTTATCTCAACATCATATTTGAACTTAGGTGGCAGAGGGATCCTAAACTGGCTAGTTGAGATAGCTAGGGAATCGGCCAAAGTATTTTCCTCTCCTGGAATAAATGAAATGTTGAAAGTTGAGAAGAAATTGTCAATCAGGTCCCATACCTCATTTTTGTAACTTCTGAGCCGAGGATGTTTAGCCTGATAAGCATTTCTGATCGGATGGACTATCAACTCAACATCTTCGAACACTGCTACTTCTTCAATTCCCATTTCCTTTGTAGCCCTCAAACCTAAAACAAGATCTTCATATTCTACCACATTATTTGTAATTTCAAACTTTAGCTTGTATGACAGGGATATTGTTTCTTGACAAGGTGACAAAAACACCACTCCAACACCAACACCTTCACTAGAAGAGGCTCCATCGAAGAACATATTCCACATAGAGGTAGTCGGAGGAGGTATTTCATGATAAGAAATGGGCTTCTTTCTAATTTCAAGAGGGGCTTCAGGAGTATCAATGAGATCCAACAAACTAGACCCCAAATTAGTGTCAAGTGCAAAGATAGGATGATTAGTGGGGTTTGCTTCATCACTAACAATGTAGGCCAACTGAGCTTCCCTGTAAAGTCTTCTATGCTTCCCCCCAAACACAAGAATAATGGCATATGTGAGGTCCATTTGTAATGTTCCTCCAATCTTTTTAATCCAAGATCTTGACAATAGCATGCCAAACTTGGGAGGAACATCAACTACCATAATGTCCATGACCACACTCTTCATTGACAACTAAAATAAAGACATCACTAGGTCTTTGATGACTCCAAGATATTGCACCCTCCTTGAACCAAAAGAGTATAAATCATGATAGGCGTTTATTACTTCCAATCCAAATTCTTCCATGACTATTTTGGGCATGAGGTTATGGGAAGCCCATGAATCCATCAAGCAGTTATGCAACACCTTATCATGTATGTTCAGGGATGTGTAGAAGGGAGGGGATGAATCATCTCTGTCTTCTACCATGGGACCTAGGATGACTGCTGGTTTTTCATCTTGGAGATTTATTGAGTCTGTTGAAAGCTAAGGTGGCTCGGACAACAACAGTTTGGAGAGGGACCTTTTGAAATCTTCATGTTTGACTAGCTCTGAAAGGGGCACAAGGATTTTGATTTTCTGAATTTCATGCTCAAAACTAAAGGAGGAAGGAGGCTTAGGAATTTCCCTCACCTTGGGGACAAGGTCTTTGGCTGTTGGCAAAATATTCCGAGTTTTCTTTTCCTTGGTAGTGATTGTTGCAGGCTTAGCAGGCCTTTCTACTAAGAGAGGTTGATCAGGGATATCAGACTTCCCTTCTTTCCTTTTTGACCTGAGGTTGTATCTGTTAGGAGTGCTGTTGGATTTTTCCCCTTTACTTAGCTCATTTATTTGACTGTTCATGAGGGTTTTTTCATATGTAGATTGGGTCAAATGGGGAAAAGGTGAGGTGTCTTCAATACAGTGAATTTCAAGGTTTGGTTCTTCTTCTTCCCCTTCCTAATCATCAACCAAGTTATTTTGGAGAGGGGCTTGAATCCTTTGATCATCCCTATCTATGCTTCTTTGTTCCCTTGGCAAAACCTGTGGCACATTGTTATTAGGCCTCCTGAAGCCTCTGCTATCAATATTTTGGGGATTTCTGTACATGGGCTTCCCTTCTAACTCCAACCTTTCCATCCTAGCCGAAAGCAATTTTAGCACCTTAGTTACGTCATCCATCTGAGGGGGAAGGGCAGAGGAACCAGATGTGGAGGCTTCAGATATCCTCTTGGGTATGTCTCTACCAGCTTTATTTTTGAGTCGGTCAACAACCAATATATTGGACTCAACTTCCATAGTCGCATTCTGCATGTGAGCCAGGGAAGTGGCTCGTCTTTCCCTCAACAAAAGGAAGAAATTAGGGTCAAAAGCAATGGCATAAGTAATTTTGGATGAAGATTCTGAGGGTTTTATCTCAGCAGGGATCTTATTGTACATCTTATTGAACCTCTTGCAGAAGTCAGAGATAAACTCTCCTTCCTTTCTCTTTAGGGACCCAAATTCTGTCATGTAATACATGAAGTCTTTCTTATCTCCCAATTGTCTCAAGAAGGCATTATCCAAATCCTCTATCCCATCAATAGATCTAGGAGGCAAGGCCCTAAACCACTTCCTAGCCTCACCTTCAAGGCTATGAACAAAAATCCTCATCCATACATATGCATGCATGATGACATGATGATCTGTAAAACTGTAAAAGGCTTCAAGGTGTTCTTCTGCGGTTATGTCCCCTTCACCTGTGAGCTTGGGTAGCTGCTTGAGGTAGCCATCTACTGGTAGGGCATTAAGAGGTTGAGGCAACACAAGGGGAGCATACCTAGCATCTATTATGGCCTCCATTCTAGTCATGGGGGGAATTTTCTCCTGCCATAGGGACGTTGGGTGGAGGAGAACTAGGAGGAGAAGGAGTTCGAAAAGGGGAGACTGGAACTGAGCTTCCAGGTGGAAAAGGAAACAATGGAGGATTCAGAGCAAAGGCTGTAGGGATTGAGTCAGTAGAGGCTTCTCTTTCCGCAACAACAGTAACAATAATGGGAAGAGAGGTGGTAAAGCTAGGAGTAGGGAAATCTTCTGTATTCTTGGGTCTAGACCAGGTTGCAATGTCAGGGGAGATAGGAGTGACAAATCTCTCTCCATCTAGTTCTAAACCGGGAGGGGAAAACTCAACATGAACACTCCCTAAATTTAAAGTTCTAGAAACTCCAGCAGAAGGTATGAAAGGGAAATGAGAAGCAAAAAATGGAGTTTCTACAAAAGGAGATGGAAAATTATCAGAAATACATGGTTCAACAGTAGAAGCTCCTCCTCCAAAGGATTTTCCCTTTCTGATAATCTTCTCTGGATCTGCTTCAGGTGTCATCAAAGGCAACTGAGGGGTAGACCTCGTGTGCCTGCCTCTGAAAGCCACAACTGAAACAGTAGGTTCACCATAGTGGAGTCATCACAATGGAGTCGCCAAGTGCATAGTAGCAATCTTGTAGGGCTCTGATGCCTGATGCACCTTCAGAATCAGAGGCTCAATGTCGTTCAATCCCAGAGAAAATCTTCAACTTCATCCCCAACAACGATGCAAGAAATGTTAGCACCAGAATTCACTCCTGGATTGCGGCAGGAGTAAGCCTGATACCCATCAGTTTATATGTCACGATTTGTTTATAAGGGGTGATCGAAAGACTCATAACAATATCGCTTTAACTCAGAATCCTGGACCGGGCTATGTGTGAACAAGCGAGGTCTTAATTTAACTTCAGACAGTAAGTTGTAATAAGGGTGAGCAGGAGGAAGACTTCGGTGAGAAGATGCAAAGGTCTGCTATAGGCATCAAGCTTCCAATAGCTCATAGAGGAAAAAATTAAACACAAGAACTTTTTGTATTCAAATTACAAGAACACTAAAAGAAATCATAACAACGTTACCATAAAACATTTATCATAACACAGTCATAATGATTCATGTGAATCAGTCAATCATGAATTCTTTCAGTATTAGATGGAAACAAGATGGAGTAAGGAAGCTGACTGTCATTAAACAAGAAATTTCACCTACACATACATAACCATGGAAACCAATGCTTCATAAAAAATTTACAATAGGGAGCTTAGCTCTACCATCGATACCAACAAAAACGAAAAAAATGCCTACATATACTTAGACTGGCTCAGACTGTCTGAGACACGATCATGTCATGCATTCAAGGCTTTACGTTGATGACCTTCTCTATCAGGCTACGCATGCAGATGTTGGGCAGACTGCCCATGCAGTCGTCTGTCAGATGTGATCTTTGTCAGGATGGACTGCCAGTCTGCCTCTATGCTTGTCCCTTTTCGACCTTCTATTTATGGAAGGAGACAACGTTCAACCACCGTCAAGTACCTCAATAACTACTTTCTTGGGGTCAGGTAAGGCCTGGTCAAATTTGCATCTGCAGGACGTGGCGGTCTCCCTTTGGCTGCTGCTGCTTCGTTGGACTGCTGCGAGGGGACCCAGATGGTAGACGTGGACAAGGAACTGGCAAGGTGATGACCCGATCAATGGGCAGAGGGAAACTAGATGGAGGGGACACAGAGGCGATGATGTCAACACTGTGAAGGTGAGACGAGGGGTGCTAATGGTAAAAGCGCCAAGTGGCGGAGAAACGAGGGTTGTGACACCAAATGATGAGGCGATGTGCCACGAGAAGGTGACAAGGAGGCCGCAATGCGACAGGTCAGGGAGTGGGGACACGACATAGGTGATGTGGAGATCAGGGGTACAAGTGTCAGGAGATAAGAGGGATGAAGAGGGAGGATATGACAAGGGGGAAGAATGCGGGGAGGAACACCTGGCAGGAGGTGACAAGTGGGAGCGATAAGGGGCTATGGCCTAGTGGTTAGTGGAGGGAAGGTGTGCAGCTGTGGAAGGTGAGAAGGGAGCCGAAGATGTGACAAGGCGAGGAGAGAGGTGGAGTGGAGGACACATGTCGATGAGAGGTGAAAGTGGTAAGTGGAAGGGGAAGTGGTAAGAGGAATTAGGGGGGGCCATACCAAACTACCCATTTCGGACCCCCCATTATTAAAGGCAGAACGACCGAGGGGGGGTCCGGAGTGAAACCTCAGCCGCAAATATGGGTGCTTAAATCCTATTCCTTCAAACTTGCACGCACCATTACGGACCCCCCCTTCATTAAAGGAAAAACGATGAGGGGGGTCCAGAATTGGACCTTGTCTGTAGATCTGAGCGCATGGATATTAGCCACTCAGATCCACACGCTCTTTAAAACAAATGCGCCCAATCACAAAAACTTTGGAAAAGTGGGTTTTTAACCCATCTCTTGTCATTCTTTCACCATGGTGTTCATTCCTAAGGAGAAACACCCCCTATACCAACTTATGTGATAATAGGATCAAATGATCATGAACCTCAAACCCAATCTTTCTAACCAGATCATTTTCTATGAGGACGACCTATGACCTAGAATCAAATATAACATCTACCTTTGTCTTTTGTCCTGAATCTTAATGTGGAAGAGTTTAGTCATATCCTTCACTTCCTTGTCATGAAGTCTACTCATATTCACCTCCTACACTGAAGTAAAAAAAATCTTCTCATCCACATCCAAGATTCTCTCTGCCTAGTTGCCTGAATCCATACCCAACAGGTTCTTCTTCTTCACATCCTTCTTACGATTCTTTGGATTCAGCTCTAGATGTAGCTTCCAACACTTATTTTTGATCCAACCATATTTATTGCAATGGTTGAAATAGTTGTTTAGATCCTTTCATTGATGTGCAGTGGCTATTTCTTTCTTGTCTTTTCCTTTCCACATATTCTTCCCATCTATGGAAGCATCTTGGTGGTCTTGCTATTTAGAAAAACTTGGCTTCCCTTTATTATGGCATATGTTCTCCAAGTATTGTGCTTCCACACAAGGTTCATCAATGGTCCTTGGTTTGAAGAGGATCACTTGCTTTCAAAAATGACTGTAGACCCCCCAGATACTTGAGGAGTACATCTAGTTTCTTGGGAGAGATGCCCAACATGATTACCATATTCTTTAACTCGGTGGTGCACTCTTGCACACTTTTCCCTTGCCTCTACATGAAGTGATGCCAACCGATCTACTAGTCCTCTATATATTGAATAGGATAGAATTGGGACATGATGAGGGTTTTAAAATCCTCTAAATTAGTTACTAGTGGATCACCCTCCATCATGAGTGTCTCTATGTGGTTTTCCCACTTGTTTAGTGCATGGCCCTCTAGTTTCATCAGACAAATGAAATTTCTACTCTTCATCTATATTATGGACATTGAAATACACTTCTCACTATTGCAACCAATGATTCAACTTAACAACATCGATCTCACCTTGATAGGGCCTCATATCCACTTTTGCTTTCATTTTAAATAGAATATGTGAAGGAGTGATGGTACTAGAACTTGGATGCTCTTTCTTGGGATCTTTTTGTGACTCCTTTTCTGTGTCTTCACTATCTCTCAATTTCTCATTTGATCCACCAACCTCCCCGAAAGGTCCGAACTTGTTTGATAGAGCCACCATGAGGAGCGCCATGTTGCAAGAGATATCAATGACTTTCTCTTCTAGCCATATAAATCTCTCTTTTGCTACATCCCAAGGGTTGTTATTAATGGAGTCATACACCATGGATAGGGTTATGTGCTTTCCTTCTTAAGCCAATTCCTAAATACTATAACTTCCCACAAAAATAAACAAAGAAAACTTGCTTTGATACCAATATTATCTCGTGGATATTCTAGTGGAACAACTCATCACAACAAATCTTATATTGTTCTAATAATGTTTTATTACTAAGTTTATTTCCTTAGATCTCATATTTTTTTTATCACTAGCTTATTGCTCAAATTAATGAAATAACTAAAATACAAAAATGAAAGATTAAGCAAAAGAACACACCATACACACAAATGAACACAAGACATATCCTAGGAAACCCAATACACAAGAAACCCAACTAGAAGTGAGGCCTATGCTTTTCTCTCTTTTCTTCAATAATGAAATGCAAATACAAAGAAAGAGACTCACTATCGAGTTTCCTTTGACATTGTAGCCTGAATGGATACTACATAATCATATCCATCCTCTATTATGTTGTCAAATCCCATTTCTAGATGATTTTCTCAACTATGGAACAAGTACAATGATAAAAGAATGGAACCCTTTCTCCTCGTAGGGACCTAGTATTTAATATAGTCTGATAACCATCTAGGGCTAGGGTTTTTGCATGTCTCAACCCTCAATTAGTGTTAGGTTTTGGACCTTCTATAATTTTCTTGAAATTCCACATGTGTCTAGACCCACGTGTGAGTGACGGGGGTTGACATGAAATCCACTTGATACCATGGTGGTCAACAAGGTAGGTCAACTTGCAGAAGGCATAACTTCTGCATATGAGATTCGATTGAGGTGATTTTCACATCGTCATAAAAGTATCGATGTGTAGAATAGAATCAAGGGGCTGGGAGCTATGCTTGCAATTTTTTGACCCAAAAAGTGTCATTTGATGCCTCAAAATGGCTCTGGAAGGTTCCAAATCCCAAATCTCCAAACTAGGACCTGCCCTTAAAATGGACCCTGCAAGCCAATTCCTCTAATTTTTCCACCCAAAAAGTGCTAAGATAGATGAAAAATTATATAATGATCCAATTTGGATCAAAATTCCATATAAGATGTTCAAATAAGATTCTTCTTCAACCCAAGAACAAACAATATATTGCTCAATTTAAGAACATCACCTAAATATGTCTTGAAGGAAATAAAGCTAACTCCTCTCACAAGATAAGTGGCATCATTACGAATCTCCAAACTCGCCTCCCTCTTGCTCCAAAAGTATGCTAAATAACGACCTGTCATATGTCTTGAAGCGCCACTATCCACATACTATCCAACACTAGTGACTAGACACAGTGTTAGAGGACAAAGAAGTGACCAAAGCCATATCCATCTTAGAAAATCTGCAATATGAAAAAAAAAATCCTTTCCTCCAATCCAAGTGCTTCTCCCAAGGAACCTAGGGTATCACACCCAACAAAATCAAACAAGGTCAAGAACCTCTCCCAGGTATTGTTTAGTCAAAATATCAATTCCCTCTTACATCTAAAGTGATTTTAACAACAAAAGCTCCAATACCATGTAGACATTTCTACTATGAATTTTAATGCAAAACATAAATTTCACTTCTTAAGTAGATGTTTTCTGAAGCTTAACCCTATGGATTTTCATCTATTGGGTTGTAATAAAATATAAATAAAACAACAACAACAACATCAAATATTTCACCTCTTAACATCTCTAATCCACTAGGCAATTCAAGAGAAAAGATACTAAAGTGTACCAATAATTTTCAACCCTCTTGGGAAATCTTATAATGCATATAATAGACCTAAAAATCACTTATGATAGTTGCAAATAAAACAAAAAATATTCCTATATTCTTAAATATAAATTCTAAATCATTTAACAATTGTAGCCTTAACTTATGTCAAATCAACAAAACATACAAGTGTTGGAAATTACAAAACCATGAAGAAATGGATGCCTGAAAATAAAATCGACAAGTACACAAGTATTGGATAGTTGAAAACTTCATTAATATACATAAATATGAAGATCATGTATAGAACATAGACTTAACCCAAGGCTAGTACAAGTCTCTATCTCTCCAAAACTGAAAAACAATGAAAACAAAAGAATCACACCAAGGAGTTCCAACAATCTAGCATCACAAAAACATGTTCAACAAGACATATTATGTTCTTCTTCACTTCAACAAGTACACCATAGGGTTTCATCTCAAAACCTAAATATCCAAGTCTCTAAAGGATGAATCCCTAACCCTAGTATTCAAGATGCTCCAAGAAGCTCCAAGAAACCTTGGTGGCTCCAAGACAAGTGAGATAAAGTGCAAAAAAAAAACAAAAGAGATATAAAGACTAGTTTGCTCCTCCTAGTCACATCTCTAAGACACATGTGATAAGAATGAATAAATGTGAAAGGACTTCTTACCATACAAACTAGCAGACCACCAAGGTTCATAGTCTGATATGGAAAAAACACAAGGGATAGGTGCCCAATGTCACCACAACACCTATCCTTCCCTGTTCGAGCCAAACTCCTACGCTAAGAGGATTTGTGAGGCTTTCCGCAAACTATGACTTCACCTCAAAGAATCTTGATATCAATGCATAAACAAAGAACACTAGGTGAAGGCAAGATTTAATTGTTTCAAGACTTGCTGGACTTACTAAATAATGCAGAAAATAAAGTAACAAATCAACAAGCTAACTTACCACAAATATTCAAAATATTGGCTAAGTAATGCACAAGAGATAGGGGTTGAATGTCCTTACCACTTTACAAATATTTGTAATGTGTGTACCTTAGATGAAGTTGTTGGAAATAAGATATTTCCTTGCTATATTGTTATAACATACCTGTAAAAACAAATAAAACACAAAAAACCAACAAGAATATGGCCCTTTGAAGCCTCCCACAAGTGTAAAAATATAGTTGAACAACGAATCTGTGGGTTTAGAGGACTGGGCAGTGAAATAGTAATGAATATTTTTCCCTATATCCTTCAAATATACTACAAAATTAAATTCCATCTGGCTGGAAATTACTTTTACAGAATTGGGGTTCAATTCCCCCTAGGGTCAAAACTCAAAATTTATTACAACAAAGAATAATTTATAATGTGTTGTAATTTTCTTTAATGTTAACCAGAAAATAAAGATAAAACTTGTAAATCAAATCTGGAATAAATGTAGAAGGGTTTAGGAAGTAGATACTTACAATATGCACCCCTTTTATTGTCAACAAGAGTGTAGATCTGGAGATTTTCTTGGTTGTAACAATGTAGATCTACACAATATTTCTCAAGAAAAGCCTTGTAAGATGTATTCAATGAAGCATAAAACTCAAGGGTAAATATATCTTGGGGTAGGGAAATCCCCAAGCAACAAAAACCCCAAGATCTACTAGCTTATAATATGTAAAAATGAAATACTAAGCTAGGGTATGATTTTTTTGTATTTTTTATAATAAGAGATGATTTAAAATATTTTGAAATTAAATGGTTGAAGAAATTGAGAGATTTACCTTTAGATGTCTCTTAGTTTGTGTGATTGTGACCCCACAAGTTTAAGATTGGCCAAATGGATTTCTAGTTGATTGAGTTTGGAGTTGAAGGACTATAGCCCCCAATGCTAGAAATTCAACAATAGCTGGGTTCCTCCTTGGATTTTCTAGGGGAGATCCTCAATGGATAATCTCTAAGACAACCAATCAACTAGGGTCAAAGTGATAGCCTACCATTTGGTTCAAGCTACTTCCAAATAATTTTTTCCAACAACTAGGGTGTGTTTCACTAAGAACCCACACACAAAGAAAGAGATTGTTACCCCCTCAGTGTTGAAATTGTAACTATGGTCGGTATTCATAATGTGAAGTAAAAAGTGAAAAGTTGTTTAGTATAAATATATATAATAAATAAGTAGTTATTTATTATCCAAGGGACACATCCTTTCATATATGGTCACCATATGTTCTATGTATAGGTAACACTCATCATTGTAATAATATAATTCTAATATATAATATCATCTCTTATAAAAAATCAACATGGTATCAGAGTAGGTCTCAGCTTGACTCCCTTACAGGAGCATCGAGAAACAAGAGAGATATGACTACGCACGGTAACTGTAGCAGAGAATTTTTAGAAGAATCACCGTTTGGAAGGAGCTACCTCTCGAACTAGGGAGGGATTATATCCCACTGCCATTGATAAAATGAAGCACTAGATCTAGAATCATGTTGTCATTTTAAGAGGAAATGCGATTTGGATCTTCGAATCTCCTCGCGACCTATTTGTAAATCGATCCTACTACAATTGGTAATAACTTCACTCAGATTCACCTGTGAATTTTCGGGATTCAGTTGCAGATGGATAGGATTAAGAGACAAAGCTCCAGGGTTATGAATTAAAAGGCGAGTAGGAGTGAGCACCATTTCATGACGTGGTGCCTTTGTGATCTTGTCAAGGAGGAGTATGGATATCGTATATCCGGTCGCTGGTGAAATTACGACTCTCCACATCCTATGTTGAATAACTATTGTCAAGTGTTCTCTTGGAGAGCCAATATCCTTGATCACTACCAGAGGTTGATCTTGAAAGTAGTGTTGGAGGCGGAGTCCTTAGTTTTGCTAGCTGGTTGTTTATAATGAAAATGAAAATGAGATTCATGAGTTTTGAGAGACCAATCCTGTCCAAACAAATGGAAAATCTAGTAAAGCGTGATGATGTCTTAGAATCATTTTCAATCCCGAAATGGAGTTTAGCATGGAGACATTGATATAAGCTACAGGAAAATTCCATGAAGATAATAAGCTTGGAGAGAGATCTATATATAAGGGTATAACTTCAGATGGGATAGAAATATCGTTGATTATTAAGGACCCTATGATTGAGATGAG
>JZKD02S2232546.1:114233-138242 GCA_000966675.3 Picea glauca | reverse complement strand
TGAGGGATGAAAATTCCATCTCAACCTTGAACATGAAATCTAGAAATGAAAATTTCTACTAATCCTAGAAGAAGAAGATGTGACTTTGATTTCCAGGCATGCCCAAAAGTGGGATGGAAATGCAATTTTAGCCAGCTAAAATCATTTCCCAAACTCAACATATAAAATTGAGAGTTGCAAACTTAAACAAGTCATGGGAAAGTTGAAAGATGCATTCTCAAACTTGCAAAAGTGAGCTGAAATTTGCATTTCCAGCTATCAATGGAGAGATGGAAATTACATGCCAAAGCTTAAAAAGATTTGCATTTTAGCTATGAATGACATAGCTGAAAAATGCATTCCCAAGCAAGCAAGGAAGAGTTTGAAATTGAATGTTTAAATATAACAAATATTGGTGAAAATGCATGTGCAATTCCAAGCTTATTCCTCTTCAAATTTGAACAGTAATATGGACAATCTCCTCTACAAGTTAGAATAAGCATTGAAGCTTGTATTGTTGGTTTCTTGGCTCTCATAGCCTTTAAAAGATGCAAATTTCAACAAAGCATTAAGGGTATAAACATGGAAACAAAGCATGTCAAAACATTTTTTCTGGTCATTGATCCTCACACACTTGTTGTGAATCAACACATAGAGGATATAACACCAAATCCTTAAGCTGAAAATAAATTGCTCTTAATCACTTATGTTATCAGTCTTGCAACACTCTCTTGATTTTTTTGTTACCATCTCTAGAGAAGCGAAATGTCCTATTATGTAGTAGACAAATTTTGGTTTAGTTAATATTTTTTTATGGTCTTATCAATTTTGAATTGACAAAGTGCCCTGTTATGCAACGACATTTTTATTTTCCTAGTAGGACTATTTCAGGTTGTTATCAGTTGCTTCTAGGCCAAACAACCGAACATGTTTTTGTTTGACTTGGATTTATTATGATCAATTTTGAACTTTTTTAAATTACAGACATGAAGTTTAGCATATATATATAGACTTCTTTTTTACTATATCAATATAGAAGATAAAGAGAAAAGAAGTTGGAAAAATCACAAAATAGATACAAATGGAGGTAATCCAATACCTTCCACCAAATTGAGATGGTATTGATGAAAGCAATCACATTCAAAGAAAATATGTTTAAAATTTCCCATATAATTGTAAGCCCCATGTACATGGCCAGAAAGACTCCATGTGGAGCCAGATAACATCCACCTTTATTTGTCCCAGTGCTCAGTAAGATAATACTCTGCATGGTTTATGATCCAACATAATCCTAACAAACAAGTGAAAACCCATCCAGTTCCACTACATTTGATCTATGTTGCTATAGTTCATGCAAATTCCTACTCCCCACAATTTACATCTAGTCTTTCATGTTCCTTAACCAGTTATCTAATTCAATACATTTCTTTGATTAACAACGACATTTTTATAAATTGCACAAACATAATCCCTTGTAAAAATAGAACAATAGTTTGAGATGAAATCATGGTGACTATAGTGCTATTGATTATGTCTGTGTAAAGTCTATGATAATGGTTTCATAGTTTAAGATGGTTTGAACAGAATCTGGTTGATATTTGAGGGATTCGAAGTCCCATTCAAGGGTTGCCAAGATGTTTTTGATGCTTTCTAAAATGGTCCAGGACTTTTAAGACTTCTGAAATTGTTACACAGATGACCTCCTAATGTTTTGGAGGGAAAATGAATTTGACAGACAATAATGCACCAACTATTAAATTTTTGTCAATTCCAATGGGATTTAGATTAGTTGTAATCTTGGGATGCTTTTTTTGGGCTTGGTTAATCAATTTTCATAAAATATTATTCCAATTTTCACCTTTAAATGTTGGTAACAATGTATCTAGTTCTGCAAGATTATATGTTGGAGATCATTGGTATATCAACTTTACCCCTTGTCATGAGATGGAAAATTACTACATAGAATTATTATTATCCAGCTATAGTCAACCAGCTAATTTAGTGAGTCTACATGTGTTACGAGGAAAATCTCTCTATGGCTAGGGTAAACCACAACAAATAGAAATGACTGCAGAAATCTACTCTCTTCTCAAGTATGCTATGTAAACAAATATGCTAGCAAGACAAGATAAAAGGCCTACCTCGTCCATACATTCGACGAAGTCCATCATTGAGCACTTGACCCAAAGCAATATACTTGCAACTAGTCCTCAACAACCAAGCAAAGCAAGCATATGGTGATAATAAATGATGTTAGCACATTCAATAGCATAATCCATTAATAAACATGACAAATACACCCATGGGATAATGATTCAAATATTTGCAAGATATCAATTGGACGGGAAAATAGTATTTCTATTAATATATGATCAACAGAAGTAAAAATGTTACAGACTTTTGTGTCGGCACGGTTTGGAACTGAAAAACCAAGTTCCTTCTAGCAGGGCCTCCACCACTTCAATCCTTCACCAAAGGCAAGATCATAAAAGAGAAACAATGAGGTTCTCAATCAATAAGGGAAGAGCTTGGGGGCTAAACACTGTGTTCAGACTTAAAGGACAAAGGGATGCAGACTCAATATGAAGTAAATAATTTCTCCATAGTAACTTTGCTCTCAAAGTTGAATTCTTTCTCCTCTTTTCCATAGCTTGGAATTGGCCCATTTATAGCCTTCAAATAAAACTGAAGGGCCGAGTCGGAACGTTTCTAGTATATGGAAGGCCAAGGATCATAGATCTCTTGTTGTGACATGGAAACCCAACATTAATTCTCATTTTTTGGCACAAATCCTGATGTACATGGGCTGTAGTGGTGTAGCCTGCGTATACACATGCTGTATAGTAGGCAAGGTGCATACATGTGGAAAAATATGTATTTTTGGCTCTGGGATTTACAAACAGGGATGATAAGTCTGCACAGGGAAATGGAAAAAAGCCCTTCCGTGCAAGATTGCATAGGGTGAGGCGAATCTTGCTATAATAGATGCCCCCTAATGTGTGAGGTTAGAGGAGTATCTGTGATGGACAAAATACATTATAAACAACCCAGAAGTGGAGTGATGGGGAAACAACTGGAAGAACTAGTTGCTCATTACATTCTGCACTAACTTTGCATACATGGATGCTAATAGAATTACACTGCAGATCCATGTGAAAATATACCAAACAACTGTCCATGGCCGTGAATAGAAAAACACAAATGCGGTCACATGCCAAAAGTTGTCATAGTCACGAACAAGGCCCAGTAGAACTAGTCTCAAAATCAATCTGAAGATATTTGCATACAATGGAGTACAATCTGATCTCCCATGATTATTGAAGTCATATAGGTTCCAGTCCAATGAAAAGGAATCAATAGCTCAGGAAAGATGTGGCCACATATTGATGTCTTCAAGTCTTCTACACAATCCTCCAAGGGTGCAAGTCTACATCATGTGAATAAAGGAGTTGAGGTTGAACACAATGAGACATCGTTTGATTACCGGTCATTGAGGTATACCATTAACAAACGCGAGACAACCTATCGATAATGAAAGTAGGTATCAAGGCATTGAGTACATTCTTACAAGTGTGAATAAAGGAGTCGTTGTCAAACACCTAAAGAATCCATCGATCAGGAGACATTGATGTATCCCAACTGTTGATGGTGAGAGAACCTGCCACTAATGTCTGCAAGCCTCAAGGTACTCATAAGACTCTAGGTCCTGTTTCTATAATAGATGAGCTAAATTTGATGGAAGAAGACCCATTGAAAGGATATCATTAAGGCATCTCTCATCAGTCAGCATGAGGTACAAAGCAAGAGCTTCCTGATTTGGAGGAAATCGGATGAAGAACATGTTCACGAACCAACAAACTTGTGCATCTTTCGCGCGTGCCAAGTGCAAGTGGTACATGAAAAATACCCTCTGAATAGAAGTCAATGAGGAAAAATGCTGACAAAGGCAAGGAAACCACCAATAAGGCTAATGGAATCCAAGAAACTGCACAAATCCCAATGTGTGAATAGATGTCTTGCCGTCGAACACAAGGGGAACCACCTAGTCAATGACCAATGATGAAATGTCGACTTCTGGGTTCAAGTTTACCTACCAATGATGAAAGTAGGACCAGGGTGCATGATAGGACTACAATATCATGTGACTTTGAGCCAAACTGAGGGTATGGCCAACATGCAAAGTCAAGAGTTCTGAGAAGTGGCTGACACAGGTTGATAGACTTCCTTTGAACAAGAGCATGAGACATATGGAAGACTCCGACAACATAGAATCAATGATGAAACCATGATATGCAGGAGACATCAATGAAATTATCTATAGGGAATGGAAGAGTAACCAGTCGGTAGACAAGACTCTGTAACGAGCTCAGCTTCCTAAGTCCATGCTAATCCCAAAATTATGATGATGAATGGACTCAATAACTTTGTGCTTTGTTCAAAGGTGACATGACTATTGCCAATACAAGATAATACTCCCTTCCCGCCCGTCTTTTTTTGTTTTTTCATAGACAAATGAATGCTATGATATAGAGGAGGAAACAAGTGTCGCAAGTAAGAAAAACTAGTTTCATTAGTGGAACATACCTATGCTCAATGCAAGGAGATGCATGCGGGAGATGGACACTTGGGGGAATGTTCCCTCCTAGGTATATGGTGTCAAATTGCGAAGGATATTAATGAGGCTCTGCTTGGTTGAAGATACAAAAACTTTTGAGGCAAACAATTTATAATGCAAAGCGAGAACCGACTATAGGCTCAATACTGCAAGCAAGGGCATGCGATGAAATCACAACTTAACGCCAAAAAATGTCCCTTTTTATGAATTTTAGTCTACTTGGTGTGAAAAAGGGATAAACTTGTGACAAATAGACGTCATTTCAAATCCAATTTACGAGTGTGAAAGAGACAAGTTCACTCGACAATCTTTTCGCTTTTTGAAGACGAGTTGGAAAAGAGCTTAAATTAAATTCGGTTGGGAGTCCTCATAAGGCAACATGTTTATGAGTGAGAAATGAGGCTCAACATAAAGTTATGTACTATCTATAAGGGAATCCCGGTCCTAAGGAAAAAATCTCTGCATGGGAACCAAATGAAGTAGGGGATCTAACTAGGGCACCCATGTTTGGTAAGTCTCTACCACTTGATAACGACACTACTTATAGAAGATGGAAGGTTTTGTGTCGCAAAAAATGGGTTTGTACCTACGACATAAAAAGTGACAGTTATAGGATAATGTGAAAATGCATGATGGAATGGATACCTATCCTATATGCTGGGTAGTGAAAATACCTGCCCGTGGTGACGAAGGGTCAACATAATGTTGAAATCCGCAAGAATCCCCAGTGAAAACTACCAAAACCAACTCAATCCACCTTTGTATTAGTCCATTAGGTAAAAAAACGACTCAAAACTATAGAAAGTGGGTAAAAGCTGTTATAAATAGTAACAAAACCAAAAATTACCATACCATTTTGACTTTTTACCCAAATAGTGAAAATTGGACCAAATTACCTTCGAGATTCAACTGGTGATTGGGGGAGCGTCAGGCAACAAAATCAGAAACCGTCTGGACCAGGTAATTCCTCTTCCCCTCCTCTTCATTTCCAGTGGATTAAATTTTTAAATTAGGTTTCAAATTTTGATTAAATTAGGTTGCAAATTGTGTAATTCGGTGTACGCGGGCTGTCACTTATTGGGTCGTGTATACGATGGGTTATACGCGACTGTGCAAACTATAGGGCATGTATACCCAGTCCTATATGCGACTGTAAATGAAGCAACTCATGTACAATTACATAATCAAGAACCTCTATGGTTGCTAACTCAAATTTTGACTTTCATCTAGAAAGATGGTTCTAGAATGGAGGGAAAGGGAGCACGAGGAGGTAGATGCTATTGTGGATAGAGATCTGGGGGCCCAAATGGCCTTGAAAAGATGTGTCTTATATAATTTTTTTGCGCTCAAAGGGATGAGGGACCAAGTGAGGTTGCTTGAGATGCTTGTGGGTTACTAGGACCCTAATAGTGAAAGCTTCATCCTCGATGGGAAACCATTGAGGATTGAAGTAGAGGATATCTACTTTTTGACTAGATTATCATGCCCGAGAGAGGTTGTAAACCTCAAATCACGGGGGGTAGGGAGATGAATGAAAATAAAGGAGTACATAGATGCCCATTGTGTAGCAGGGACTCCGAAGTTCAGGAGTCAACTCCCCATCTGAGCGATAAACAATCTCAGCCTGAAGATTGTTGTCCTCGTGTTGACTAGGATCACAGGCTTGGCTTCGTTGCACTAGGCATCAAGGCCGCTCATGTTCTATTCAGTAGAGTGCTTGAGACCCACAATATATGATTGGTGTACCTCACTACTGGCTAATATTAAGAGCCAGTTGACAAAGTGCAAACATGGTAGCAAGAGGAATTTCAGTTTTTTCTCTATCTTATGCAGTTTCTTCTTCGAGCAGGTTCCAGGTTGAGACCTAGAGTCGATATTCTTCCAAGAGGACCTTAAGATCCAACCATGACATGGTGGATCGAGGTAATGAGATGACAGGGGGGAGGTAGGGTGCTCACACCCTACAATGAGGATTTATTCTACTGGTGGAAGTGACAGGTCATTGCTTTAGATGACTATCCCTATGCAGGGATCGACTTTAGAGGGGATCCAGACATGCCACTCCCACTAGGGACCGCCTACGGGGACATAGGTAAGTCAAATGTTTTTAAATATTTCATTTTTTTTGTATTTTTGTATAGTAGAACAAAAATATTTTTGGATGGTGCTTGAGTAATAACTAGACACTTATGTAACACAGACGTGGGTCCATGACAGCCGGAAGGGCTTCCTCGACATCATCAGAGAACTAGGGAGACGAAGCGGCAGGAAGAGAAGCTGAGAGACCTACAAAACATGCAGGGCAACTTGTCTTGTTTGACTCATAGGATTCCCATGGTTTAGGTAGAGGATCTGTCGGAAGCCATGCAACGACAAGTGGTTGGTGTGCCCAGAGCTTGGGTGCGACTCTTTTGGCGTCTTGCAAACACCATAGTTTGTTACCATGACACGCATACAAAACCACATGCGTAGATGTCGTGGATATTGTAGTATCGACTGTATATGTGTATCGAGGGTATTAGCCCCAATTTTGTACTATAAACACCATATTTTTTGAAATATATATAAAAAAGAGATCTTCGACTTTACTTATATTTACAATGTGTACATTGATGAGACGATTTTCTTTGCTTTAGTTATGTGACAAATGCCAATCTAAAACTAAATTATCATAAGCATCAAATACATGAATAGAACTCCTAGGAATGTGATAATAAGTAATAAAATCAAACTGTCGTTCTAAAAGACGTACCTGTAGGAATCGTCGGAGTAAAGTAGGATCATGCACGCGGTAACTTCCATTCAACTGACATACTACTAACTGGGAATCTAGGAGAACTTCTAAAGAGCTAATACCATGTGAGATAGCATCACACAAAATTTATATAATGAAGCTATATCCGACCACATTATTCATGGCTGGCCCTAGGCATACGCCACTTGAAAAGACCATTAGACCCTTGGGTGAGTAAACCACCCAAGCGATGGAGGCCAAGTTCTGTGTATGATGACTGGCTCTGTCTGTGAATCCTAGGTAGACCGAAGACTTCGTTGACATCTGCCAACCAAGTGAAAACTCAATAAGCAAGATGAAGACAAAAATAAAGGGAAAATATATATACACTAAAGTATATTAGTATACAAAAAGTTCCACCCAAGATTGGGGCTCAAGCGTAATATATTTTCAAGTAGAGCCCATTCCTGGGCTTGGCCAACACATTCCCTTCATAATATTCTAACTCATAGGCTCCTTTTTCTAAGACATGTCACATGATATAAGGACCATGCCACATGGGTTTAAACTTTCCTTCCCCCAGTGGTTCTTTGGCTTGATCATATAAAAGGACCAAGTCACCCTCAACATACAATCGAGGACAGACAGACTTATCGTACTAGACCTTGACACATCTTTTGTTCGCCTCAATAGCCATAGAGGCGTCTTGACGCTGCTCGTCAAGACTCTCTAGGTGCACAAGGCGTCTCTCGATATCAGAAGTGTCAGGTGGGAGCACGACTGCCAACTTAAGATAAGGGATTTAAAATTCAATAGGTAAAATTGACTCCACACCGTGTACTAACTGAAAAGGGGAAAATTCGATGGCAGTCTTGATCGAGGTTCGGTATGCCCAGAGTGCGGGATATAGCATAATGTGCCAGTTGGACTTCCTCTGGCTGACAATTTTTTGTAGAATGGTCTTGAGAGACTTGTTGACGGCCTCTACTTGTGCATTCGCCTGGGGGTAATAAGGAGAAGAATGACCATGTCTAAACCCCAGATTAGATGCTAGTTCTTCCATCATTTCATTCTGAAAGTGACTGCCATGATCAATGACAATCTCACTCGAGATACCGAACTGGGTGATAATTTGATTGAATATGAAGAAGGCGACAGTCTTCCCATCGGATTTAACTATAGGCATGGCCTCGACCCACTTAGTAAAGTAGTCGATGATCACGATAATGTGCTGATTTCCCCCAGCCAAAGTTGGGTTTCAATCCATGAAGTCCACCCCCCACTTGGTGAAGGGATCGATGATAATGACTGGGTGAAGAGGGGCTAGATGCGAGCACATTTTCCAAGTGAACACTTGGCAGGGGTGACACTTCTTAATCGCTTCAATACAATCTTTAAATATAAAAGGCCAGAAATAACTGGCTTGCAAATTTGTTTGGGCTGTTGCAAGCCCGGATAGATGACCACCACAAGCCCCAATGTGGCAATTGTTCAGGATTGACTCAGCTTCGTCTATTCCTCGGTGATACAAAGTGTCACCGATGATATTATAATTCTTAGCTTGGTACCTTACACGTCGTCAGTCATCTCGCGAGAGATGCTGAGGGAACTTTAAAGTTTGAAGATAGAGAACAATGTCTCCATACCAGAGGTCGGACGACGAGACAAGAAAAATGTGTTCGTCTGCAAACAAATCAACATGGATAACATCCTCATCTAATCATGGAAAGTTGGATATTAACTCTGCAAAGACCAGTGATTTCTTGGATTTTGCAGAATCGAAATCGAGATCAAACTCTTGTAAAATGACAATCCATTTATTATATTTTTCCCCTATGATACGCCTGGTGAGGACATATTGAAATGGATTGACATCGACAACCACAATAGTCTTGCAAAGTAATATATAATGACACAAACGTTGGACTGCGTGAACGACAACCAAAGATAGCTTTTCAATGTGAGAATAATTAAGTTCAGGGCCGACTAAGTTTCAACTAAGATAGTAGATGATGTGCTCGTGGAGCTCATCATCCTCCTGAACCAAAACCATACCAATCGTCTCCTCAGATGTGGCGATATAAAGAAAGTAATCCCTACTGTAGTCAGGAGACTTCAGAAGATGAGCTGATACCAAGCCTTTCTTCAAAGCATCGAAGGATTCTTGGGCTCACTCATCCTAGATAAAAGGGGTGTCCTTCTTCAAAAGACACATGAAACCCTTAGTGATATTGGCATAATTTACTATAAACTAACATAGAAAGTTAGCTTTCCCCTGTAAACCTTGAAGTTGTCTAATAGTGTGCGGGGGAGGCAATCAAAGTATTGCCTCAACCTTTAATGGATCTACCATGATCCCGGTCTCAAAAACTAGAAATATCAAAAGATGACCATACCTAACGCAAAAGATGCACTTGTGAGGGTTCAACCAGATTCTATAGTAACAAAATCTTTCAAAAACAAGCCGAAGGTGCATAGCGTGATCCACTCTCTTACGAGAGTGAGCAGCAAGATAGTCAAGGTAAGATTCGACTATATGCTTAAGATCGTGAAAAGCGAAGGTCATGGCATGTTGGAAGGTTGCTCCGATGTTTTTAAGGCCAAAAGACATTTTCCGGTATGCGAAATTAACCCAAGGAAAAATAAATGTCGTCTTGTTTTGATCCTCAAGTTTAATTTGAATTTGGTTATACTCTGAAAATCTATCCATAAAATAAATCACTTCACTTCCCACACACTCATCGAGAATCTAATCAATGAAAGGTGTCGATAAGTTGTCTTTAGGACATGCCTTTTTCAGGTCACAAAAGTACATACATACATGGATAGTTCCTTGCTTCTTATTCACAGGAATGAGATTAGATACCCATTTAGTCAAGGGAATCGAGTAGATGAAGTAGGGGCCTTCCGGGGATTGACAACATTAAGTAGCTTCTCCATCTCTTCCTTAATAGCAGGGGCCCTCCGGGGATTGACAACTCTAAGATGTTTTCGAACAGGTTTAGCATCCGGATAAGTTCTAATCTCATGCTCGACAATACAAGGGTCTATTCCTGGCATCTCTTCATAAGACCAGGCAAATGCATCTCGAAATTCCTTGAAGAGTTTGGTGTAGATCAGGATTTCTTCTGGCGAAAAATCCACATCGATATGTATGTTTTCAATCTTGCCAGGGGTAAGAGAGATATCGATCATGGCGATAGGATAAATACTCACCATATTTCCTTTGGCATAAATTTCATGCGTATCAAGTGGAACTACGACGTGACTGACTATCTCACTCAAAGTAGATCGAAAGTCATCTTGTTCGATTCTTTCAAGTCTGGGAGAAAATAAGAGCGATGATGCATATCGTCCCAAGGTTTGTTAGAACCATTCATGGCTTCGATGATGGATTCATCTGAAGGAAAAGTCTCATTGAGGAAGTCATGTGAAAAAGATAATGAAGTGGCCCACACGGGCCTAAGAACGAGATCCTCCTCGTTTTTCGGTGAGGTAACAGGACCGGGATCGATGGAAGAGTCAAGAACAACTTGATACACAATCTCCACTACCGATAGTAGCATGGCCATTCCAACATGCGACTGAACTTCACAAGACAAAGTCGGGGAAGGTAGGGTCCACATATCACTAAAATAGGAAGTGCGGAAAGGGATGGACCTCCCTGTCGAAATGGGCCTACTGGACATGGCGTAAACATGGTGAATCAGTGCCGTGAAGTCAAAAGTACCCATAAGGGAAGAATAAATTCCGACACCGACATTCTCAGTTTCTGGCTGAGAATTATTGATCACAGGGATCAATGGTCCAATAGATGCATTGGGACTAGCGTACGCAAAGGATAACTGGTCGATCATCATGATATTCCCTTCATGAGGGAAACAAAGAGTACGAAATACAGATGATACGATGACGACCATAGCATAGGTCCAATTGCATCCTAGTAACAAGTTATAATCAAGAGACGCATCAACTACCTCGACCTCGACCTCTACCATCTTCCCACCTAACTGGACCGGAAAGGCAGGAAGAATACTGTGAGGGTGGAAGGAATGACCATCAAAAGTAGTCAACATGTTCGATGATTTAGAAAGAGTCAGAGAACCGATAGCTTTCTAACAGATCAGGGACATCACACATGTAGCAGTGCCCTCATCAACAACCACATGTTTGATGGTATACTTTGAGTAATCCACGTGGATTTGGAATGCCACATGGTAAGGCAAGCGAGGCTTCACATATGTGATGCCAAACTTGATAAATTTTGAGCCACTAGGTTCTAGAGCTCCTAACACAAATAATAAGGCATTCCTCTATGAAGGACACATCTGGAGTACCTCAAAAGTCGACATTGCACAAGGGGTTTGACCCAGGTCCTCAACAATAGAGTAGTTCTGGGCGGCTCTAGCATTTGGATTGTGGGTAGAGCACTTGAGTACTCCTTTCAAAATATGAGGTGGTGGCTCTGGTTTTTCAATCTGTAAAGTCATCTCCGGAGGAGGAGGAGTAGATTCTAGACCATGTATATCCCATGAAGAGCTATAATCTCGAGATCAAGTGGCCACATTAACTTTCTCATTGACCATATTGATACACAAACGGTCTTTGTCTTTCGATGATGGGTTTTTATTGCCTCCAGCTGCATTTCCAGAGTCCACGTGTTGGTTATATGGAAATGAATTCATCAACACAACGGGCGGTAGAGATAATAGCCTCGTAGCTTCCATAATTTTGGGGCATAAATGAGTAAGGTGGTCATATGTACAAAGCTTACAGGGAAATTTCACCTTATGTCTTTCCCTCTCCAGCGTTATTATTCATCTTCTCATTATTACCATTGTCCTTGGGTTTATTACTATTTTTCCCACCCTTACGATTATTACGTCCTTTCTTCTTATTCTCGCCTAGTTGCTGGTTACCATTTGGGCCAGTCGACGATTGCACGAAATGTACATCCACCGAATGAGTGGGATTGGAAGACACAGATGAAGCTGGCCCTCCTGTAGATTGGTTTAGAGACAACTCATTCAAATGGCTTGTCACTGAGTCTACAGATTTTACATTGGTGGAGCCTACTATGCCATTTCCATGAGGTGCAAGCTTTGTCTAGGGTTGTAAGTTGACCACGGTGCGCCCAAAAGAATTTGGTATAACATCCCAGACTGATCATATATCATATCTAACTGCTGGGCTTTAAAGATCGCTTCTTCCTAAGTGGTAACCCCGGATGTAGCAACATCCTTTGAGATAGGAGGGTGCAAAGACTTAAGGAACCATTCTAAAAGAAAGGCCAGGGGTATGGAGATCTTAATCAACCTCTTCCATCTATGCCACTCCTAGATATGATCCGAGATATGAGTGGCGGTGTCCTAGCATAAAGTTGACAGAAGTTATAGGCCAACATCGTAAGGAACTGAAAATTGGAAGTGGTTAAGGAAGACCAACACCATCTGAATAAAGGTCCCATATGCCCCCTTAAGTAGCTCAATATACCATTTCGTAGCATCTCCAATGAGGGTATGTTGAAATAATATTAACCAAATAGAATCGTCATTAAGGGAATTCAAGGAGCACCATAGGTAAAAGGCAGTAACTTGATCACCAGGATCCTCTCCATTCTTACCTTCGAATTTTGGAATTTCTGAAGGAATCTTGGTGGGGATGGGGGGCCATGTAGGATCATGACTCACATGGTTGTTCATTAACTTAGAAAAGTTTGGTAGATTACGCATGGCCAGAAAATGGAGACAAGGTTGCGACATCTGACCCCAAGCTCCCTGGAAAGATTGTGTTTGTGGAATTGCAGCCCATCTAGGGTTTTGGTAAGCACCATGGCCCTGTCCGGGATTGTAAGGCCCTCCTTCGGGCTGATTCATAAAAGGTTGGTTGGGCATCATTCCAGTAGGAATGTTCTGACGGGGGTTATAAAAATTCCCCCCAACCGGATTGGATCTGGGTTGGGGGTTTCCCAAAGCATGAAACTGACCTCCTCTGGGTGTGAATACGGAGGATAAAGGTGGATTCATCATGCCAAACGTGTTGGTCAGAATCAACACCGAGGAGGTAGGGGTATAGGACGAAAATTGAGTAGAAGCTTATCTGCCAGGTTGGTTGTTCCACCCAGAAGCAAGAGGATTGGAATCAGGGTTAAAAGCAGGAATGGCTCCCATATTAGGAGTTGTTTGAGGGATTTGAGAACCACCAAATGAAAATGGAGTGTAAGGAGGTGTAGTGCCCCCAAACCCAATGCTAGCATTAGGGCCAAAAATTGGGATGGAGTTTGAAAACTGTGAAGTAAAGTTCGACATACCATAGGAAAAAGGACTAGAGACCATAGGGATAGACTACACATTATAGCCCGACAAGTGACCAAGAGACCCAAAAGGGTTTGAGGCAAGAGATTGAACATTCATTATAGGCCGAGCCATAGTAATGATAGGTGCCTCCGGCACTAAAACCATTGTGGTTGCAAGAGTCGAAGGGGTGAAATTAACTATAGTGGGTGTGGGAGTCGAAGGGCTCCCAGTGTTTTGAAGACTAGGTTCAGTACTCATCCTTGTAGAATCACAAGTCTGAACAGTGGAGGTGTGTGTACCACTCCTAATAACTCTACGCCTTTTAGAAGGAAAAGACTCGAAATCCAATGGTAACTATAATAAGCGATGGGATCGACGGGAACGCTGGTTCGAATCCATGATGACTTAAGGCTCTGAAGACAAAAAATAAATCCTAAGGCCGACTAGTAATCAAAGAGCACACCAAAAATCAAATGACCAATATGCACACAAACGGGGTAAAGTGGCTGAAAGTGGCCTCCCTCCCTAAAGAAGGTATGTCTCACCCAAGAGGGGCCTGAGAATCCCTGCTAAAGATCGGAGGTATCATAATCAGTTATAAGGGCCCTCATGGGCTTAACAACCAGTCGGTTAGATCCCCCTGGAGAGGTAATCCTCCATAAAGGTTATGTGTTGTCTGACCCTTATCTAACCCAGGGTACCTGCAGAATAACCCATGCAAGTAACCGATGTGGCACCTAAGTCAAGAAACTAAGCAACCAATGTATAACTGATGCACATGCAAGCAATCTTAAGTCAGGTCCACCGTATGGGCAGGGTAGCAAAGCCCGAAACCTTTAAAAGTACCGCCTCTCATGGAGGTAAAGGCACTACCAATATCCCCAGATATGAATAGATCCCCAGAAATATCTCTGACGCTAAGAAGGTATTGGGGGGATATCCCTTCAACCAACCTCACGCAACCTCATGATTAACTTCGGTGTGAGCGGAGCCTCCTGATATTACCAATTATACAATGGATTTCTCCACTCCCTTTGTTAGACACATATGTTGATTTAATTGCCTTGGAGAAGTTTACTCACAAAATCCTGTTCCAAGGCACTAAATCCTAAGCTAGTTTGTGCACCCTAGAAAATAAAATCGTGACTAATCAATTTTAAACTATAGTGTTAATTTTAGTGGTCGTGATTACTCAAAAAGGTATGGCAGTGAAACTCATGATGTTATGACTTAGCAAGAAAAGTAAATATGAATATAATGCAAAGTCCTAACTTCAACTTTCAATGAATGATATGCTTCTAAAAACAAATGAAATTTTCAATTTCAACTCTGCAATTCTGAAGTAAAAATGCAATCTTTCATTACATGCACTAAGCTAATGACCAAGACTCAAAAGATAAAAAATGCCAAGCAATGCAAAATTCCTAACATTTTTGTATTTTCAATATAAGAGAAATGAAAATGCATGGACTGAACAACAACTTGATATATAAAATTCTGATGTGTATAGAAAGAGATAACTCAAGCAGAATACCAAGGAGAAAAACACCCAACCCAATGTACAAGGACAATCAAAATGAAAAGGTGATGAGAAATACTCCGTCCACAAATTCAACCAAAGACAGGTTTCCTGTCATCCCATAGACACTTAACAGTCACTACAGAGACCCAAGAAGACTCAACAAACATCAAATCCCACCCAACAACCACCAAACCTAGCTAACAAGAAAAGAAGGCTGATGTACATTACTGTTGAAGGAAACAGAGCGTATGTATGCAACTTACAGAGGGACAACCCACATATATATGTGACTGTCAAGCCAAAAACCGCGTATATGTTTAAAAAACAAGGCCAGGCAAGGGAGAAAGTTGAAAAAATCAGACCCAGAGTGAATAGAGGCTATCAAAGAATGATACGACAAGAAACACAATAGGAACGAGAGAAATCTAAGGAGAAAAGTACTCCAAACCCTAAGAAAGAATATTCAATCCCCAATATGGTCACCAATTCTGTTCCGAGGAAAATCTCTCTATGGCTAGGGTAAACCACAACAGATGGAAATGACTGCAGAAATGAACTCTCTTCTCAAGTATGCTATGTAAACAAATATGCTAGCAAGACAAGATAAAATTCCTAACTCGTCCAGGCATTCAATGAAGTCCACCATTGAGCACTTGACCCAAAGCAATATACCTGCAACTAGTCCTCAACAATCAAGCAGAGAAAGCATATGGTGATAATAAATTATGTTATCACATTCAATAGCATAATCCATTAATAAACATGACAAATATGCCCATGGAATAATGATTCAAATATTTGCAAGATATTAATTGGATGGGAAAAGAGTATTTCTATTAATATATGATTAACATAAGTGAAAATGTTACAAACTTCCGTGTCGACACGGTTCGGAATCGAGAAACTAAGTTCCTTCCAGCAGGGCCTCCACCACTTCAATCCTCCACTAAAGGCAAGCTCATAAAAGAGAAACAATGAGGTTCTCAATCAATAAGGGAAGAGCTTGGGGGTTGAACACTGTGTTCATACTTAAAGGACAAAGGGATGCAGACTCAATATGAAGTAAATAATTTCTCCAGAGTAACTTTGCTCTCAAAGTTGAATTCTTTCTCCCCTTTTCCATAGCTCGGTATTGGCCCATTTATAGCCTTCAAATGAAACTGGAGGGCCGAGTTGGAATGTTTCCAGTATATGGAAGGCCAAGGATCATAGATCTCCCATCGTGACATGGAAACCTGACATTAATTGTCATTTTTTGGCACAAATACCGATGTACATGGGCTGTAGTGGTGCAACCTACATATACGCATGCTATATAGTAGGCAAGGTGCATACATGTGGAAAAATATGTATTTTTGGCTCTGGGATTTATAAACAGGGAAGATAAGTCTTCATAGGGAAATGGAAAAAAGGCCTTCTATGCAAGATTGCATAGGGTGAGGCAAATCTTGCTATAACAACATGTACACAAATTTTTCTGATAAACAATAGCTACAATTGAAGATGTAACTTTGGGAATATACTTGTAGGTTTTAATGTGGCTGGAATTCTAGAAGATAAAACCAAATCTATTGGAATTATATCAACAAAGGTGGGATTGATAAAATATAGGGGTAAGACATATAAACTTCTTGACAAATTGACGAAAATATAAGGTCCTTGGTGAGGAGATTCATCTATTTCTTGCTTTGAAGAACTCATTCTCCTTTTTGAATTAACAACTTTAGTATTTTTCACTTCTCTTTGAAATGTCTTTGTGTATTTCATCCCTGCTGCTAAAAGTATAATTGCATATCAACTCCATATCATTTATTCTCAAAAATTTATATTCAATATCTATCAAATACAATGGAGACAATGCTCTTGCAATTCAGCTTTAGGGCCAGAATTTAGCTTCAATTTTTTTAAACTTTCCTTGCCCAGCTATGCTATCAACCTACAAATCGTTGCTCTCAGAAAGGGCTTCCTAGGGATCAATATCTTCCCCTCTACTGAGAGAGATCAAAACCATATGTTCTCTTATAAGATATTGAAATTCATGGTGTTGGATAGAGTAAGCTTACACAAAATGAACTTCACACAAAAATTGACTATTCTTATTGATTTCACACTGAATATATAACACAGACGTGTGCTTGAAATAACACAATGGTTGAGGTATTTCCTTCAACTATCTAACAAACATTCTCGTGATCTCAAGCTATAATGTTAAGAGATAATATTTGCATGAATGGTAATATCTAATGATCTTATCTTATCTAGATAAAGGTAGAATTTAGTTTATCTAGTTTTAGAAAGGTTTCAGTTTAGTTGCAGTTTCATTATTATCCATACATGCACAACATATCTCCAACAATTATTGACTCAAACGAATTTATCACATTCTAAACTTAGGCAAGTAAGTTGGATGTAAGTTGTATTTTCAACAAAACACTTGAGAAACAAGGTAACTGCAGTAATATATGTTGGAGTGGAGTGAAGATGGAGATGCATGTATGGGAGGAAACACTTATTTGTCTTGATCCTTGGTGAGGAGAACCTTACCAAGGAGAATCTAGTTGTCTTTCATAATAAATTGATAAACGTGGATGATATAGTATAGATTGAATGAGCCTAATGGTTAAGAACATGTTTTTTCTCCTAAGAGGTTACAAGTTCAAATCCAGAGGGGGGTGGGGTATGTACACCTCTGTAAACTTTAGGAGTCAAATCGTTGCGTAGAGGGGGTTCCTTGTCGCACAAACTAGGGGGTATTATACACCAATTTAGTGTCTGGCTTGGTTGTGACCTTAAAATTAGATTATTATTATTATTAGTTCAAGCCACCCTCAGTCTTTATTCAGTCTGCCTACAGGACTTGTTATGTAACCAATGAAAGTAACCAATTAGTGTAAGGTTTTAAACCAAACATAATGGAATTCGTCTCTTTCAAAGTAAAGTTCCTTTTCGTCCAGACATAACTGACAATGGATTGTATGTCAAAGATTACCAGTTGGGTAAGGCCAACATCATTCCAAAATAAGGGAGAATATGAATTATAGTTAAAGGGAATGGTTGTTTGTTGTTCACAACAATAAATATATATTTTTTGTTCTATTTGTTATTTGACTACTTGGAATATTTGGGTATGATTTAGAGGTGTTGGGAAAACATTTTAAAATAACTAGCGAACTTACCATACATCATAGGTATATTGTAGTGGTAGAGTATGCTTGTAAAGGTCCCTATTTAGGTTACACACCAATTTTTTGGTAGAATTCTTGATATATACTTAGTTTTTAGAAGACATTGATTATAGAACAGAGTTAAAGGTAGCCACATTACTATTTTGATCATGGGTGAATAATCAATTTTCCCACTCAATTAATTTTTTTTTCATTACAATATATCTCTATGGGAGAAGTGTTAATATTTATCCATTGGAAGAGGGTTGTATGATATCTGTGTGTGTCTCATCGATGTAAATATCTTCCATTTTGAAATTAATATAAAATATTAGTATTTGGAAAAAAATGTGTCTTAATTTTTCAATAAATGGTGTCTTTTGTTGGAATGAAACTCATCTATCCCCTTAAATAGCCACTCCACAACAGTTCCTATCTAAGATATTTACTCAATACTCATAGACATACTTTGTAAGGTAGGAGAACTTGAATCAGCTCTAGAATTTCAAAGAAGATGATGTCCTGGTCATCACATCTTCATACAACTAATCCCACTACCTATGCACTATTGATTGAAGGACTCTGTAAGTCAGGCTAAGTTGAAAAGACATTTGAGCTATCTCTGGAAATGACTAGAAGAGGTTACATTCTATATACAAAGATTTTCACCCATTTTATTAAGGGGATTTGTATGTTATGAAAGAGAGACGAGGAACTTCAATTTCTCCATGGCATATACAAGATGCCAACTGGAAATTAAGTTGATTGAGACTTCATATTTAGGGGGAGTATTACAGTTCAATCCTTACACTATACACCTGGGTGATTGGCAATGCAATGTTGTACAATGTATAAGTTAACCTTATAAACACACCAAAGATCTAGAAAAAAATATACATGCATAGTTTCATCATCCAGAATATGTGTAACAACTAGTAGGGTAACCCCAGATATTTACAAACAATTAGTATTAATAGTCAATACTAGCTATGATACTTTGCATTTGTCAAAATATCTGAAGAAGTTTTAAAATTGAGGATGAGTAACAATGAACAAGCATATTGTGAAAGAGAGAAAATTATAAAGACTCTATCCAAATCAAAAGAGACGATGAATTTGCACTTTTCAAATGAGTGGTAGCCATATTTAGTTTTTGAAGGGAGAATAAACCGTAGCTTTTCTTTTTATTATAGGAGCATGATCCTTTCTTTTTTATTTTATTTTCTTTATGTAGCAAACTCATGATGACATATTTTTACCCTTGTCCTTCACCTAATAAGGAATTACCTTTGTAACCTGTGATTTGCTTGAAATTTATTGTAAAATTTGAAGATGATTAGGATATTCCTTTTTAATTTTGTTTTACCTCCCTTAAAATAGTTTTTTTTCCCACTGTGCATGGTGTGTAGTAGATGGTGAGCAACACCCCCAGCTAATGGAAACAATATCCACTGTTGCGATGCTATGAAAATAACCGTCAGTATGTATTTTCATTTGATTTTGCTTCATAATAATTTATGGCCCCAAAAGGTGTCCACGCATGAAATGAAAGCAGTATTGAGCAATACCAAAGGCCCCAATATTTGTATAACTGCATGCGAAACACTAACTATCAAGGTAGGACATTCACAGGGACTTATCTAGATTAGAATTCATAAAACAAAAAGGTGTTGTTTATGTTATAACCACAATTTTATTTATTTAGTTTTATTATAGAGACATTACATTGAGATAGTTGATTAGATGGAATTTGAACAACCTCCTGAGGTTAGAAAAGCATGTTTTTATCTCCTTGATTCTATGAATGATGAAACCATTAAATTCCAACTTGACCAAAGCAAGCATAGATCCTATATCTTGTGTTTTGATGGCCCTCCTATTTATTATGCTAATTGTGATGAACATGAGCATAGGGTGGTGACTATGAAAAAATTATTTCATAATCTGAAGGTCCAATCTACTACTTAGTTGGCTTCAAAAAATGTAGATAGTGTCATCAATAACCCTCAAATGTCTATTCCAATTTCAACATTACCGTTCAATATCTCAGATCTTAATGAATACGAAAAGTATTCCCTTGACCCTCTTCTACAGACAATGTTTGTGATATATTGATCTTCCATCTCTAGAATTATTGTTTCCTATAGAAAGAAGTGAAGAAACCTAAAAGAAATCATTCTAGATTGTTGGAGACATGTCTTCTTTGGTAACAAAGCCAAAAGACATGTTTCCATATATAAGTTTGATGCTTCCTGAACTGAAGCAGGTTCTTGTAGATCATGTACCATAAGTATGTGTCATTGCATCTAGAACTCTTGGTTCACTCATAAATGGCATGGATGAAGAGAACTTCTCAGATCTTTTCCCTTGGTTAATGGATACTCTAAATTCAAATGATAGCAATGGTGTGTGATCAAGAGCTACACATGGTTTGAGTGAGGTGCTAGTTGTGCTTGTTAGGGAACACTTCAAGTCGTTTCTTCCATATTTCCTCTGAAATGGTTCTCATGCATGGGATGTATGAAAGCCCACCTTTGATTGGATCGAAATCTATAAACACTTATTTCTCTACACAAGAAATGATTAGTGTTGTTTGCAATGGAAGCAAGGGAACACTTCCTGCAATTGCAAAATCAAGAGTGGCCATGGATCTAGTCCCACTTCTTGGTAGTATAGGGTCTAAGATGTTGAATCTTTCCATGGTATCAAAGGAATTTTAAAAAATGGATAATCGATATCAGTTGGTTCTATATCAACATTTTTAGGTTGATGAAATTTGAGTGGGCACAATTACTCATAAATTGATACTTGTATTGTGGCATTGCTAAAGCTGATGAAATTCGAGTGGGTGCAATTCCTTATAAATTGATACTTGCATTGTGGCACTACTAAATAAGATCCCAAATTGACCAGGTGAAAATACAATTACACTTAACATTATTAAAAATATTTCTAAGAGTGGTGAAGAAAACAAAATGGTCATGTCAAAGGAAGGCACTTTAGAATCCATAACCAAATATTTATCATTAGTTCCTTAAAATATAATAGAAGAAGCTGGTGCAAATTTATTGCATGGCTTTTTTGACAAGTAAAAGATTTTTCACCAAGAATTTGTGATGGTTGTTGTCGACCATCTCATAGAAATTGGGTTCCAAAGGAGCTAGATATAATGCAACTAGGGCCTCTTAAGGGAATTTTGACATTGAAAATATTAAACGTAAAAATGCTTCAAGGAAAGCAACTAAACCATTATTGAAAAATTATAGGTTCAAGATCTAAAACAAAACAAAAAGTAATGCGCTTACAAAGTTATCATTTGAAAACATTCCTAAGGAAATTTCCATTGCATATGTTGAAGGTAATATTATAGAATGATTATATAGAAGTTTGTCAATTTTATTTTCCTTGCAACTAGTAAAGGAAAGTGTATCACAACTTCACTAAGTTTTATTAAAGAATCCTAGGGTGTGGGAAACAAGCAATGCACAATTGCTCCAAACTTTTTTCAGTCGAGTATCTACCTTACTCAAGGAATTGATCACTACTATGCATGTCTTACACTACATTAGGTCACAATTTATTGGACAAAAATAAATGCGTACTTCCTTTTCAAGCATAAATATTCTAGTTTATGCAACAGTTGACAAGCTAATCAGTACACCAACGAACAACACAAAAAATACTTCTTCCAATCAGGCATAACATAAGAAGAAAACCCCACATATCTCAACTCCTGCTCAATGTGCCTCTCACCTATCTTTGACAGTTTGTGTAAGAACAAATGAGTAAGCATAGGAATCTTGAGAGTAACCTTCATCTCCCCTTTCATTGAAAGCTTCCTCTGACTTTAGTACTACATCCATGACCAAGGACATCATTGTTTGCTATTAGTTCATTTTCAACCTCAACTTCTTGCAAAAATGCCATGATATCACCATCACCATCTTCATCCTCCATTGCATTGTCATTAATATCAATACTAGGCAAGATTTTCAATTTTGACGTGGAAGAGAAAAGCACTATTTCTGGTTTTCTTTCATCATAAAACCTAAACATTGCATCAATATAATCCTACTAATGAATTATTCCTTCTCCAAGACTAACAGTCTCTTCATGTTGTTTAGAATTGATAAAATTGTCTTCAAGCCACCACATCACATCCTTTTGTTCATCAAAAGGCATAACCTGCTCCATTGACACTTCTGACTCATAATTGTAACTTCCTTCAATGAGCTCTCCCTCGATTATTGAATCATCAATCAATGGCAATTTAACTTTCCCAAAACTGCATTGCATATCTATTATAGTTGCATTCCAGTCAAATGAATCCCATATAGTTTAGCACCATACATATGTGTCACCAATAAGCTCTTCTCACCTTTAAATGGACATTTACATAATGGATTGTTCTCCTTTAAGCCTGGTTCATTCCTATGGACATGCCTTGGTTGTTTACCATATTTAGAAGTTGAATTAGAGCAGTACCACTCAGGATCAAGTTTCCAATGGGAAGGAGTGTGAGAAGAATCTAAACTGAGGAAAAGTTGTACTTTTCTGAAAGAAAATGACCAATGCACAGATCTTTTGTTGTTGATATATTCCTTTGATAGATAAGTCTACATGTCCAGTAGAATATATCCTCGTTTATTCCTAGCTGGTCTTCAAAGGCCTCTGTGTGCACCTCCAAAGGGAAATTTGTTGTAAAACCATTATTATACTCATAGTCCAACATATCATTCGCCTTATTGTTCTCACAATATAACCAATGAATATCCATTTTTTTGTCATTCTCATCATGCAGTTGTTCTTTATAACCATAAATGTCACATTTTCTACAATAATCAATACAAGCTTCTTCTCCCCTAGGAAACAACTCAAAATTTATGTCATCTTGATGAAACCATGTTCTACCATACATTTGGTAATTGGGAGCATCAATAGGGGTAACAAAAATATCATCATATGTTTGGAGTTCAAAATGTTCATTGGGTCTATTCCTATTGTTGTGCCTCTTCCGTCACCTTAGTGAGAAAAATAGAGGTGCTTGCAAGCTCAGTTGGGTCTGCTGAGCAGGACAACTGCAAGGAAAAGAGTTAGGGAAAGAAATAAAAAACTAAAATTAAGAATTAAACTAAGAAATGCAATAACAACTAAATTCATGAGCACAGGGACATAGAAACAAAAATAACCATGAGACCCATGTCACCAATGTTGAGGCTAATCTATTAGTGAAACAATACACCAAGAAGAAAGGGGACTATGAGTCCCTTCTTCCTCCAAGGGAGGGCTCTTGGACCCCCACTAGATAGCTCTTCTTACAACAAAGAAAAATGGAAAATGATGAAAGAACTCTTTACAAATCCACTCAATGGGTGAGTTGGATTGCCCAATGCAATGGTGCAAATATGCTCTTGATAAGGATGGAGTCCTCAAGAGAATAGAGGCAACATAACATTACTTTGAATTCCTTGAAAAATGAGGTGCATCCATGGCCTTTTTATAGCATTCCTTTGAGCTATTGTTTAACTAATTTGTAGTGTGAAAAAAGGTTAATTAGGGCATTTCTAGGTCTTTGACCAACTACCCAGTCGAATCCAGTCTAGATTTGAGGGTCAAATCAGCTTGGGAGCTGAACCATAAGTGGGTGGGAGGCCGACCACTCTCATAAATGCACAGTTTAGCAGGTGTGTGACTTTTTG
>JZKD02S2232546.1:66597-79399 GCA_000966675.3 Picea glauca | reverse complement strand
CAGAGGTTGAGATTATAACATAGTATCAACAACAGAACAAACATAAAATTAAGGAACCACTGTCATGCTATCATGTGGAAGAAGAAGCACCAGATGAAGATGACCCGTGCAACATCCATATTACATAAGTTGAAGGTGAAAGAGAGGTGGAAGGTCCATCTCTGGAATCAAAATTTTTTGCTGCGCCAATCAAGGTGAAGAAAGTCAACATTGGGACAATTGATAATCTCAAAATGGCGAGCATTGGAGACTACTGGGACAAACAAAAAGTGGAGAGGATAACAGAGTTACTATGTGAGTACCACAGTGACCTGTTCCCAACAACCTTCACTGAAATCAAAGGTATAGACGAAGAGCTAGGTGAGATGAAGATATGATCCGAAAAGATATTTTAAATGACAATGGTTGAGTTATTATGCATGTGTTAATTAACCATTTAGGAAGCTAATGAAAGAGGAAGAAATGATGAGAAAACATAACAACCATATACACATATACAAATCTGAAATAGAGCATAAACAACAACAAACCATAAACACCAATGTGATAAAGGAGTTCGACAATCTCACCTACATCTCCAGGCCTTTGTCTTAGTGGGTGAGGCTTTCTTATTTATGTTCAAAGCTTTAAAATGACATCATAATAGTGAAAAAAAGGTTACAAAATGATCTAGTCTTGTTCTACAAGATCTCTAGAACCAATAAGAAACGACACTGAAATCAGATGACCGGAGCTCCCAGAAATGGCCCACAAAGGTGCACTCCTCAATAGCTTCCCTGCATAAAAATGGATTTGGCTTGGAAAATATTCGGCATAAACCTGCTCCGAATCTCCTCCCATGGCCTCAAGAAGCCCCGGTTTATATATATCTAAATTTGGCAACCATCTCCCAACTCCCCCCCAAGATTTGGCCTAAAAAAGGGCCCAATATCTCCCAAAAATGACCAAAATCTCCAAAAACAGGCCTATAAATCAATAAAAATCCATATTATATAGTAAAATAACCCAATTTTGAGAAATATTGGGGATAATCCCCTCATGCTTGGGAACGCCTCCCCTCTACAAGGTCACATGGGATCATATGGCCAAGCGCCATCCCTCTAGGGGCTATGCGTTGGCCCCTTCTTCACAACTCTTGGTCGTATGGCGCTTCAAAAGGGACCAAGGACCGATCAACGCGCCTTGCTGCTAGTCACTGCCTCGAGTCATATGGTATCAATTGTTTCCTATTTCATGGCCCCCACACCCGTCACCTACCCTAGAGTCGAGCTCCTAGTTGCTTGACTGGTGGTTGTGTGGTAACATGTAACCGGGGTTGGGGCTAGACCCCAACCCTTACCTCCTCCGCTCAGAACCATATGCAAAGTTAAATATTTATTATGTGCTATAGTTTAATAAGTACTACAGTAGGAGGGTTGGTACCCGACCTGCCCAAATTTCTTCCCCATGCCGGAGGTCTCGAGGTCGACTCCCCGGGAGTCATAAAAGTTTTGCAACCAACGACCATTAAAGGGGTGCCACGTGGCATCCCATGTCTAGGCCACGTGGCACCTTCCCACTCATCCAAAAATGCCATGTGTCAATAAACCAATAAATACCAAGTGACCATGTCAACAACCACTACCACGTGTCCATACCTGCCATGTCATCAACACAGATGTGCCACGTGTCACCCTTGCAATGGTGACACATGTCACTCCCGGGTTGGTCCACCTATCTAACATGTCAAAAGTCCATACGCCCAATCACCCTGCCATGTGTCACCTACAGATGTTGTCATTTCAGCACCAACTATTCCTTACCATGTCAGTTGTACGGTTGTACGACCTGTTACAGTCAGCTGCCACATGGCACTGTACAGACTGTACAATCAACATTTGTTTTTTGCCTGTTTGGCCAAATGAACAGATCGCAATATCTAGAGCATATGATGTCTGTTTGTGCCCATTCAAGTTGTGTTGGGTTCGTATCAATGAGGCCTACGCACACGTCCATTTTGAATCCATTATGAGAACTTTGATTTTTAGGCTTTTCTGAGCCCCATCAAGCTCTTGGATCCAAATCTGGATCACACCTCCCCACTAAAGACCTTTTGGTCCCACAAAAGGTTACTAACCAATCATCAAGATCGGGATAGGCCACTCGGCTTGTTCCCTGTCTTTAAAACTTGTCCTGTGCGCATGTCTCATCAAGATCAACTGTAACACAATCATGATAACTGACAGCATATTGTTAGCCATTTGTACCGTCACATCTTATTGAAGCCGCTATCATCCATGTAGACAAAATTACTAGTGATAGCACCAAAAATATGACTGCAAATGAGCTGATATGTTTGTAATATTTGCACGACATTAGCTTATCTTGAAGCAAACTGTGATTGATTTTCCATCCTACAATCATCTCTTGTTCTTGCTTAAGATCGATTACTTGACTTGAAACGATTATAGGTGTATTGCTTGCATGATCCACCTTTCTTAATTGTTTCATAGTTGGAAGAGTTTGATTTTCCTTTAAATGATGAGCATGAACCATATATTCTTGACCTGCTTTGGTTAAATGATATTGATTATTTTCCCTGTAGAAGATTTCTTTATGATCATACAAGTATGGACTACCTAAGACCATTCCACATTCACTTAATGGAACCACATCATATATTACCTCATCTACAAACTTAGATGAAATTGCAAATTTTAATGTGCACTACTTTGTTATGTGAAATTGATGATTGTTGCTTATCCATTTAAGTGTGTAAGGCTTATGGTGCATCTGCATTTTTAATCCCAACTGTTTAACCAATTCCTCTGAAATTAAGTTAGATTGAGATGCACTATCTATCAATGTGTCAATCTTAGTGTGCCTCATGATGACCCTTATGTGAAACAAGTTACTTCTACAATCAAATCCTTCACCAATTTTACATGTCATACCAACCAATGAGACTTTAGATTCGTCACCTGAATCCAATCCCAAGTCTGTGGGTCGTGTTGTTGCTGCAACTATTCCCCCCCCTTTCTTTTCTTTGAACCACTTTGGTCTCTTCTTGGGATGCAATTGCCAACAATGGTCCTCATCATGCCCCTTTTTCTTGCAATGCTTGAAAGAGAGCTTCTCTTCCTTTCTTGCCACTGAATTTGACTTCTTTCCATGCTACTTCCTTTTTTTCTCTTTCCTTGAAGACAATTCCCCTGATACACCAACACCTTTTTTTCCTGCTTCAATGTATGTCGCTTGAACATAAACCTCATCAATATTAGTAGGTCCAAACATGAATACAATATTTCGAATATGTGCAAGTAAACCTCCTATATACTTCATAAGAGTTTCTTGGGTATGTAAAGGAATATCTAACATCAATGCCATTTTTTGAAAGCCATATTTGTATTATTTCACTGTTTGTCCTTTTCTTAGTTTAAGAGCTTGCCATTCAATTAATGCTTTCTCTTTATAACCCAAATGATAGAATTGCTTTCTAAGTGCAGAAATAAAACTTTTCCATTATGGAAATACATTACCCACTTGTTGCATGCCATTTTGCAACTTGCTTTGCCACTAGATGAGTGTTGTGCCTGCAAGTCTAAGTGATGACAAATTGATCTGAGTTGCCTCATCCTTGATCTGTTGCACACTGCAATAAACCTCCATCTGTCTGACCCAATTGTCAAGTCTCTCTACATTAACTTCACCATCATACATGGGTAATTCAAATTTAACATCAAGTTTTAATAAATGCATTTCATTCTTATGTTTATGGACATGCTTCTTTGCATTGGATTTAGAACTTGAACTTGAAGAAGAAGGAGAATAAGGAGGTGAATATGGAGGTGAAGGAGGAATTTGAGGAGGATCCTATCCTTCTTCACTTTTTCCCTTTGAAAATTCACCCAAATTTGGTTTCTCTCGTTCCAAGTAATCTTCATACCTTCATCATCTCCGACATGACAAAGAAAGTTTTTTGCAACTCTTTCTCATCCTAAGAAAGTCCCTCTTTCGATGCTATCTTCTCGCTTTGAGAAGTTCTCTTTCTCAATAAAATCAATGGATTCTCTTCAACAATCTCACCTTCACCATGATGTAGCTTTTCCCTGGTTAACATGAAAAACTCAAATCCAAACGTCAACTAGCTCTGATACCACTTGATCCGAAAATATATTTTAAATGACAATGGTTGAGTTATTATGCATGTGTTAATTAATCATTCAGGAAGCTAATGAAAGAGGAAGAAATATGAGAAAACATAACATCCATATACACATATACATATCTGAAATAGAGCATAAACAACAACAAACCATAAACACCAATGTGATAACAAAGTTCGACAATCTCGCCTACGTCTCCGGGCCTTTGTCTCAGTGGGTAAGGCTTTCATATTTCTGTTCAAATCTTTAAAATGACATGATAACAATGCCAAAAAGGTTACAAACTGATATGGTCTTTTTCTACCATATCTTTGGAACCCAACATAAGAAACGACACTAAAATTAGATGACCGAAGCTCCCAGAAATGGCCCGCAAAGGTGCGCTCCTCAATAGATTCCCTACATAAAAATGGCTTTGGCTTGGAAAATATTCAGCATAAACCTGCTCTGAATCTCCTCCCATGTCCTCAATAAGCCCTATTTTATATAGATCTAAAGTTGGTAACCATCTCCCAACTTCCCCCCAAGATCTGGCCTAAAAAAGGGCCCAATATATCCCAATAATGACCAAAATCTCCAAAAACAGGCCTATAAATCAATAAGAATCCATGTTATATTGTAAAATAACCCACTTCTGAGAAATATTGGGGATAATATCCTCATTCCTAGGTGTGCGTCCCCTCTACAGGGTCACATGGGATCATATGGCCAAGCGCCAACCCCCTAGGGGCTGTGCGATGGCCCCTTCTGTGCAACTCTTGGTCGTATGGTGCTTCAAAAGGGACTGAGGACTGATCGGTGCACCCCGCTGCTGGTCACTGCTCGAGTCATATGGAATTAGCTACACCCTATTCCATGGCCCCTGTGCCAGTCACCTAACCTGGAGTGGAGCTCCTAGTTGCTTGATTGGTAGTCGTGTGGTAACATGTAACCGGGGCTGGGGCTAGACCCCAACCCTTACCTCCTCCGCCTGGAACCATATGCAAAGTTAAATATTTATTATTTTCTATAGTTTAACAAGTACTACAGTAGGTGAGTTGGTACCCGGCCTACCCAAAGTTCTTCCCCACACCGGAGGTCTCGAGGTCGACTCCTGGGAGTCATAAAATTTTTGCAACCAATGACCATTAAAGGGGTGCCACATGGCAACCCATGTCTGGGCCACGTGGCACCTTCCCACTCGTATGAAAATTCCACATGTCAATCAACCAATAAATGCCAAGTGACCATGTCAACAACCACTTCCACGTCAGAACACCTGCCATGTGTCTGTACATGCCACGTCGTCAGCACAGATGTGCCACATGTCACCCCTGCAGTGGTGACACGTGCCACTCCTGGATTGGTCCACCTGTCTGACATGTCAACATTTTGTACACCCAATCACCCTGCCATGTGTCACCTCCAAATGTTTCCATGTCATTTATACATTCGTACGACCTGTATAGTCAGCTTCCACGTGGGACTGTACAATCAACATTTTGTTTTGCCTGTTTGGCCAAATGAACGGATCGCGATATCTAGAGCATATGATGTTTGTTTGAGCTCGTTCAAGTTGCATTGGGTTTGTATCGATGAGGCCTACACACATGTTTGTTTTGAATAAATTATGAGAAATTTATTTTTTAGGCCTTTCTGAACCCCATCAAGCTCCTCGATCCAAATATGGATCAAGATACCTCTCAAACCTGAGGCAAGACCTATCAGACAAAGAACCTATAGACTAAACCTAGTATACAAAAATAAAGTAAGAGTATAAATCGACAGGATGCTAGAAGCAGGGATCATAGTACCAATAGAAGAATCATAATGGATAACCCCTATGGTAGTTCAGTAGAAGAAGAAAGGAGGCATAAGGATATGTGTCGACCTGAGGAAGTTGAATGATGCTTGCTTACATGACCCTTTTCGTACCCCTTTTATTGATGAAATCCTAGAGAATGTGGGAGGTCAGGAAGCATATTCTTTCACACATGGATTCTTAGGCTACCACCAAATCAAAATAGCTCCAGAAGACAGGTATAAGACTAACTTTTCCACAGAACGGAGATCCTATAAATACACAATCATGCCTTTTGGACTGAAGAATGCACCAACAATATTCTCAAGAGTAGTCATAGCTACATTCAAAGAATTCATCCATTAGTTTTTAGAAGTGTACCTGGATGATTAGAAAGTATACAGTCATTGAAAGACCATGTAGAGGTGTTAAGGATAATGTTGGAAAGATGCAGACAATGCCAGATATCCCTGAACATTAAGAAATGCATATTTGGGACACATTTTGGAATTTTATTGGGTCATATAGTATGGAAATAGGGTCTAATAGTGGATCCTGCAAATATTGTAGTAATTGTGAATTTGCCACCACCAAAATTAGTGTGACAATTGAGAGCCACATTGGGACATACAGGTTATTACAAAAAATTTATAAAATGGTATGCGCAGATCACTACGTCGATGGAGAAACTGCTCAAGAAATATATCATATTTCAGTGCGATGAGGACTATCAGCAAGGGTTGGACACCTTGAAAGAGAAGATGGTCACAACACCTATACTAGTATTCCTAGATTGGGAAAAGACATTTCATGTGCATGTAGATGCATCAACGATAACACTTGGAGATATTCTAGCACAGCCTGGAGTAGGGGAGTTAGACCATCCCATAACGTTTGAAAGCAGGAAACTGTTAGACTAAGAGAAAAACTACAATACTACAGAAAGAGGAGGCTTGGAAATGGTATATGTACTGCAGAAGTTCAGACACTATTTACTTGGAAAACATTTTAAGATGTTCACAAACCATTCTTCCCTCAAGTACCTAGTCAACAAGCCAGTTTTAGGGGGGAGGATCTATAGATGGTTATTGTTATTTCAGGAATTTGATTTTGAAGTGATAGTCAAACCAGGGAAGTTGAATGCAACACCTGATCACATGTCAAGGGTCACCAATGGAGAGGAACCTACAAATTTAGAGAATAAATTCCCTAACGTGCAGTTGTTTTCAGTACAAATAGTTGATGAATATCTTTTTGACATCATTGAATACTTGAGTATAGGGACTGTGCCAAAAGAGTTTAACACTGCATAGAAGAAAAATATGGTAGTCAGAGCTACAAACTATCAATTGATTTTCGGACACTTATATAAGATGGGAGCCAACATCATTTTGAGAAGATGTGTACTAGAACATGAAAGGCCTAGGATTTTGGCAAAAGCTCATGAGGGAATATTCGGAGGACATTATGCAAGAAAAGATACCATGCAGAAGGTATTGCGCACAGGCCTATGGTGGCCAACAATTCATAGAGATGCCAAGGACTATTTCCAGAGATGTGATGTCTGTCAGAGGGTGGGTAAACCTAACAAAAGGGATGAGATGACTTTAAAACCACAAATGATGTTGCAGGTATTTGAAAAATGGGATATATATTTTGTTGGACCAATTCATCCACCATCAAGAAGGTTAGGTGCTAGATACATCATTACTATGACATAACACTTAACAAGATGGGTAGAAGCAACACCAGTCAAATATTGTAGCGCAGAAACATCATCACACTTCTTGTTTGAGCAAGTGATCACTATATTTGGATGTCCAAGGATTTTGATGAGTGACCAAGGTACTCACTTCATAAAAAACACTATCAAGGCTATGACTGAGGAGTTTCAAGCCTATCATTAGAAGAGTACACCATACCACCCTCAAGCAAATGGAATAGTAGAAGCCTTCAACAAGATCTTGGAGAATGCCTTGACAAAGATCTGCAATCTTAACATGGATGATTGGGATTTGAAAATACCAGCAGTACTATGGGCATACATAACTACATGTAAAAAGTTGATAGGACAGACACCATCCAGGATGGTGTATGGACAAGAAGCAATGGTACCATTGGAATTTATGGTACCTAGTCTATGTTTCACAACCATTACTAACATGACAGAACGAGGCCCAATAGAATAAAGGCTAAGTCAGCTCATGGAGATGGAAGAGGATAGGATCCTGGAAGGATTTCACCAGAAAGTACAAAAAGCTAGAGACAAATCTTAGCACAACATACATATCAAGAAGAAAAGTTTCAAGGAAGGAGACTTAGTCTTGCTATATGACAAAAATTCTTTCAACATCCAGGTAAATTTAGAATGCATTGGCTAGGGCCATATAAAGTCCAACATGTCACAGATGGAGAATCAACGCAACTAAAGGATCTAGCAGGAATCAAATTGAAGGGAATGATCAATGGGAGTCGACTGAAGATGTACAGGGACAATCAACCCCACCAAGTATAAACAGGGACAATGCAGTAAGGAAAGTATGTATATAGTGTACCATAGTAGATACTAGAGAGAAAAATGACAAAACCAAACAAAAAGAGAAAAAAGGAAGAAAAGAAAATACAAAAATACAAACAACAAAAAATACAAAAACACAGAAAATGTTGTGTGCAGGAGTAATTGCACCAGATATCAGAATACAACGTGCAATAAAAACTAAAGTTGGCGCAAATGTACGTAAACATGAAAAATGACTGCAAAAAGGTCTATAAAGGCCGAAAAGTGCAAAATTATTCAACACTTAGCAAATTTTGAGCTCAGAGCAATCAAAAGAATCTGTGCCCTAATTTTGAAATCATCCCCGTAGCTAGGCAAGCTCAGCAGGAAAAAAACACGGTGTTTTCCATGCTGCTAGAAGAAATTCAACAATGCACTGCTAACACATGGCGCATCCTGAGGGAGCTTGCACAGGAAATAGAGGGGATTGCAAAGTTCAAGGCATCCCAACACCATACATGGATCCAAGCTGCGAGGGATCCCAAGCGAGCATGGATAAAAATGTAGTACTGCATGACCAGGGAGGAGGTGGAGTGGATCATCAAAGATTGGCTTGCATAGTGGCAGCAGCCAATAACAAAACCCACCAGCAAGACAGGTACGACATCGTCTACTAAGCCTAAAGACACAACTGAGGCATGCTTGTCAACATGAACAAGGAATCTGGCTGGTAATACGTGGACAAAAACAATGCGGATAGTGCCAAGTATGAGAGCAATCCCGAAAAAACCAAGGAGAATGCCCACAGTAGCACGAATAGGAAGCTAGCCATAGGCTAAGATGAAGAAGCCAACATAAGGTTAGCAGGAAACAAGCCCATGCACAATCAGTGGGGAAAAACCCTCACAATCGGCAAAGGAGGCCGCTCAAGGAACATATGCATGCGACAAAATAAAATATGACACAGAGGACCCAAATATCACCCTCACTTGGGATGATGCAAAGTTTTCGTAGACAAGGTCCAAGATAGGAGTGAGGAAGTGGTCAAAACAATAGAGGCACAGAGAGAGCAGATCTTGTCCAAGCTAATAGAAGTCCATGAGACTATAAAACAACTACGGAGCCACACAAAATCTCAGGCCACCGCGCAGTAGTAGAAGGCAGTATCAAGGCCACTTGCATAGAAGCAGGATGAAGAGACGGTACAATTTGTCGTCCAGAGCAACGACACATTTATCGTCACGTGCAAAATGATCAGGCTTGATCCTGAAACAACGCAGACACCACTGCAGGAGGTCGAAGAGCGGGACATATTAATGGTGTAGATACCCACGAAGGCTCTATATAGGCTACACGCAAGTTTCATGTAGGAAGTGCAGTTGAGGGCCCGCACAGATGCCACAAACCTAGAGGTAGGAAGATTAGTCGTAGAAATGCTACAAATTACATGAGACCAACTGACCGTGGAGAAAGAAGAATAGAAAGATCGCGAGGACATGCCCAAGTAGGGAGTGACTGAAGCCTATAACAAAATCCCAAACAACACACAAGTAGCTGATCCCAACACATCACAGAAGATTGATCACATTGTGCAAACAATTGATCAATACCAGTAGGAGACCAGAAACCTCAAGGAAAAACTCATCCCTACGACTCCCCTGGAGGTGAAAGAACAAAGGAGATAGGAATTTGTAGGAAAAATGGACGAAATTAAAATACAAGTCAACACAGTTGTGGACTTGTTTGACAGGGAAACACAACTGTGGAAAAAATTGGAGGAAGATGAACAGGTCTAGCAGTGGGACCAGGAAGAAGGAAATATAAGCACAACCATCCAGGGCCTCAGGTAGAGGCAGAAAACAATGAGTATCATCAAGCGTCTCAAGGGAACAAAAGACATGAAAAAGATGCAAGCAGAGCTAAAATCTACGCAGACGTAGAAGAAGGAACGACATGCCCAGATGGAACCCCTCCAAGAGATAGTAGCGAATATTATCACATAGTTGGAGGAGGAAAATAAGAACATGGCGCAAGCATAGGAAAAGTGTGCAACAATCATACAAGAGGAGGTCACAACGCAAACACTAGAAGCGCTAATAGAAAAAGTTGTGTAGGTCCAAGCCAAAGGAAGGGAACTTACCCAAAATTTCCACAGCCTAGCAGAGTCTGTTGAGGGAGCGTGCAATGCCTAGGTGGCTCAGGACGAGCCACATGTCAGTGTTGGGGGCCTATTGGGCACAAGCCTATTTTGGTGAGATTATATTTTTGAAGGAAAAACCCAAAATGAAGAAAAGTACAGCTCGAAGGAAAAGCAACACGTGTGAGGAAAGCATTCAAGGAATGCATGCAGGGAAACCTAACTACATTAGGGTTAGGGTTTTTGTAAAATATTGTAATGGCTGAGAAGCCAAGACTAAGTATAAATAAGTACCTAGGAGGTCTAGGTCGAAGGGAGAGAGCTAGAGAGAGAAGTGTGGTAAAGTTTTGTAATGTTCGAAGAAGGAAACTATTGTAAGGTATGGAAAAAATTATGTAAGCTGTTGAGTTGGAGGAGAGTCAAGCAACTCGATCCCAAGGGTTAGATCGCAGGATGAGAATACTGGTGCGATCTAGTCAGCCTCATAGGGATCGTGGATTCTGTTACGATTGTAAGATCAGAGACTGTAGTGCACAAGGCACCATATATTATAGAACCATAATAAAACAACATAAGCTGCCAAATATTCGTAGACGTAGCCCAGGAGGGGGTGAACCACGATAGATCATGTGTTATGTGAATTTCTTAAGTTTTATGTATGTGCTGTTATTGATTAAATCTTAGATGAATGTATTGATGAGATAGTTAGATCTGTTGATTTGCATGCATGAATAAAGAATGACAGAGTGTTTAATATAGATGAACAATAGATGAACTAAATGAATATCAGATAGTACAATCCCAGATCCCCACTCATTCCCAGGCTGAAAGCACCTGAGCGTTGCCGCTACCCATAGAACTATCTCGGGTGAGACTGCATAGTACACTCTATGTGTTGTGTTGCCTTCTGGTTTACCAAGAGGGCCGATAGTTTAGAGGGTTTTGTTGGAAGATTTTTTATCTCTGAACCTGGGTTAGCCCAAGAAGTAACAAGAGAGTAGTAACCAATAGGCTATCACGTGCCTAAAACGGAGGTCATATGCAAAAGTTACGACCCCAGGAAGTTGAGGTACCAACTTACCCATAGGGGCCCACATGAATTTTGGTGTTTCACCTCCTAGGGTTAGGTTTTTGGATATATAGGGTTTTGGCATTCATGAGTAATATCAAAATGTACTATAGAGCCTCATTGTAATGATTCTGCTCAGACGGATGCACATATTAGCCACATCTCTTCTCAGAGATAGATACCACCATTCGAGCAAGTGTTTTAGTTCTGCAGTTTTACAGTTTCAACCTATTTCATTTATTAAATAGAAGATATTGTTCATTGGATATCTGTGTTGTTCTTCATATCTCTATGTTTATTGTATTCAATCTGTTAATCAGTTCATTCTGCTCCTAAATCTGGATCAGTGGTATCAGAGCAATCTGCTCTTCAATTATTTTTCTTCGTGCATGTCCCCAACAATATATGGGTACAAGGAGTTGGGACTCGAACCAATCGATTCGTTGCAATATTGGTTGTGTTGAGCCCAACAACAACCCATGGGAGACGAAAAGAAAGATGAGATTAGAAGATCCTTTTAAAATGTTGCTTGAGGAATCCCTTGCGTGACAAAGGAATGGAATATGGACAAATTTGCGCAGATCCTTCGACGACTGCCCATAGGAGAAGCATCTTCATCAAGCGGCCATGCAACCCCCTTCAAGGTACAGGTAAATTTTTATATTCCATTATTTGAAGGACTGATAGATGCAGATGTTGTAGATAAATGGTTGAATATGATCGAAGGGTATTTTTCAGTCCACAATTTTTTCGATAGGGATATATTACTTTTTCACTGCTCAAGGATGTTCCCCATGTTAAGGACTGATGGGACACTTACTCTAAGCAAAGGGCCATAAAGGAATTTGCAATATTTGTGGTTTCCCCTACATGGGATTCCTTCTGGTATGACATTAAAGAAAAATACTACCCTTTTGGAAGTTATGAGGACCAGTACACCAGATGGACCACCCTGTGTCAAGAAAGGGACCAGACAGTACCAAATTTCACCAATATTTTCCATACCCTATGCACCAAATTGGGTATCAAAGACTCTGAGCGATATCTAGTGCTCAAATAATGCGGCTATTTACATAGATACATTCAAACATAAATGGAGTTTCTAGACATCACCTCATTGGGTACGACTTATAGATACGATATCAAGATCGAGTAGAAATTTAAGCAGAAGAGG
>JZKD02S2232546.1:28925-43458 GCA_000966675.3 Picea glauca | reverse complement strand
CAACGAAAGTTCTCTCAGAGTCTTATGATTTTTGGAAGGAAAGGAAAAGAAAAAACAACTCTAGATCACAAGTATCAGATTTTTCCAAATTTGCGTAAGGTGAAAAAAACAGGGGTGGCTCCAACAGTGAGATTAATATAAAGAAATACTTTTTCGTCCCGCCAAATGATGTCTTCAATATTCATGATTTATTTGTGTTTTGGTTATGATATCTAACCCACTAATCCATATGTAGAATGCATGCTTGTAGTTTCTTGTTTGTATTTTGGTGAATGCATGTCAGCCTTGGGAGGATACTTACAGTCAGGAAACAACTAAGCGCAAAGGGATCAACATCGGACGCAGAGTTTAAGGTAGGACTACCAGATCCCTATACTTTGCTTTTTATGTATGATTATGGGGTAATGTCAGGATAATTGTTAAAAGTATGAGACTTTAGACGGTTAGCTCTGCCTGCACTTTAGAACCCTAGTGTAGTCTGTAGGGGGTTTTCCCGCTTACATCAGAATTGGCGACCATATTGGGGAGACCTCTAGGGATTTTTAGGGGATATTCCTTTTGGGCATTTTAATTGGTTTGATTTCCTTTTTTGAGTTTCTGTAAGTGTCTGAGTCTTTAAGGGATTCTAGTCTTCTATACCAGTACTCCCTGCCTGGTTTGCTTGACTATTAGTTTTCATTTTTTTGAGAAGTTATAGAGGTGTACACGGCCTGTAGTGGGTCTGCACATGTACATACATGCCCTACCTTTGGACAGCCCGCGTACATACGCTAGCTACTAAAGTGTCAGTAGCGTGCCTGTGTTGAGTTTTTTTTTTTTTAAAGAAGATGCAATCATCTTCTTCCCTGTCAGAAGTCATACTTCTTAGGGGTTTTCTTGATCTAGTCCTAGTCTCTGTTATAGCAGTCTGTAGCCTAGGTCTGACCTTAGTATAGCTTTTGTTCATCAAAGGTTTCTTGTGTTTTCTTTATTAGGGTTTTTAGATGAGATTGTGAGTCTATTCTGATTTGTCTGTTTGGTATTATCAGTCACTCCCTGCGATCCGTAGTGGGACAAAAGTCATTAATTGGTCTTGTCTTGTCTTCATTTTTCCCTTTTTTTCTTTAGAAGAAAAGAAAAGAATTCATTTTCAAATTTCTTGTTTTGAAGCATAAAATAATAAAAAAGAAGTTTTTCATTTCTTTGTTTGGTAAAAGTAGTTTAGGTTAGTTGCTTTAATTATCAAGGAAAAATAAAGTTTTGTTAAGTTCTTTATTTGAATACTTAGGACATTAAGTAGCTCATAGTTGAGCGAAATCTTGTTTTAGGTTTTTCTTTTCAAAGATCTGAGAAAAATAGTTACCAAAAGTTTGGTGAAAGAGTTTTAATTTGGCAAATCTTTGTTTGTGAAGAAGAAGTAGTTTGTTTTCAATTTCATCTTATTCTCTTCTCTTTCGTCTCTTAAATAACATCACTAGTTTCACTTTCATTCCCTTTGACTTAATATAGCCACTAAAATTAATGCTTAATTAAAATTTATTAGACTTTGTGTTTGTAGGGTCCATCAAGTTAGTCTAGGCTAGAGCCTTGATTTAGGATTGGAGAGGAAACTCTTCAAGGCTACAAAAACAAACATAGGAGTATGTGCTAGGGAGTGATTAAAAGTCCAGTAACCATGAAAGTTATCCAAGACCCCCCTCTAACACAGGGGATAAACAAGAGGTCGAGTGCAGAAAGGTAGTGGAGATAACCCCTCCAAAGCTGGACCAAGCGTAGTGGGGAACACATATAGAGGGCTTATCTTGGGATTCCGTTGATTGCATTTACCACAAAGATTCATGGGTATTGAATCCATTCGAGGTCCTCAGTTGTCTTCCAGAACACTTTATTTTGATACCGTTGATAGGTTTCAATCTTGATACCCTGTTCATTGCGGTCCACTCGACTGTCGACTGTACCCGCCTGGTGACTATTCGCGCGCTAACAACCTAGTTGCCTTTATCTTAGTGACTTACACAGGTGATTGTGGGGGTATACCATGGTACATAGGATAGAAATCAGGCCACGCTTTGTAGAGTATACCCGAAGGGTGCTTCCGTATTCGAGTTGCACTTGCACTGGTAAGTTGCTCTAGTGTTGGCTAGTGTAACTGTTCTTCCAACTAGATAGTGATCTACTTGTCTTATCTCATATGAGATTTTTCTAGTGTGTGATGGTATTTAATGTTAATAGAAATCCCTAGTGTGTCATTGATATTCTCACACCATGGAAGATCAGGAGCTCCGTCGGTCGCGAAGGCTTCTTAGCCTGCTACCGGTTAATCTGGAGCCACCCCCGCCACCGCTAAGGTGAATAATAGACCAGCAAGGGTATTTTAAGGTGATCGGGCCATAGGAAACTATGCTCGATTCATCTCTGAGAAGAGAACATTTTACAAATAAAGTCTAAAGTCTCTTAATTTTAACAACTATCCCAACATTACCCCACAATCATACATAAAAAGCAAAGTATAGGGATACGGTAGTCCTACCTTAAATTCCACGTCCGATGTTAATCCCTTTGCGCTCGGTTGTTTCCCGACTGCAATTCTCCTCCCAAGGCTGACCTGCATTCACCAAAATACAAAAAAGAAACTACAAGCATGCATTCTGCATATGGATTAGTGGGTTAGATATCATAACCAAAACACAAATAAATCATGAAGATTGAAGACATCATTTGGCGGGACGGAAAAAGTATTTCTTTATATTAATCTCACAAAGTCGGTTACAATATGAGACCAGAAACTACTCCTTGAACTCAATCCTAGCCTCCTCTTCACCATGCATCAACTGCTTCCACATACTCTTCTCCTCTTTAGTTCTCTCTAGGGAAATGGCAAGGATTTGCAATGGAGGAAAAAGGGTTGAAAAAGGGAATTCTGGCTCAAAATCACAATGTGGTTGCAAAATATTGGGGCAAAGGGGGAATACTAAAATGGGTAGAGTTTCTTTTCTCTTGTGCTTTCTCCTTGGGATGGGACCCCAACACCTTCTTTTATAGGCCAAAAATCTAGGTATTCAGTTGGGTGACCGGCTGTAGGCGGTCAAATGATTAGTAATGGCCCAAAATCCCATATCCCTTTGCAATTGTTTTATTTTTTGTGCTTTTTCTGAGTGTACGTGGGCTGTAATGGTGTAGAAAGCATGTGTACGTGGGAAGTAGTGGTGCAGGGTGTGTACACCTTCAAAAAATGGTTTTTAAGAAGAGTTGTACAATGATGGATTGGAAAAAATGGCAAGTAAGATGGCATGATGCCAAGTATGCATGTCTGGTGAAATTTTAGGGCTATAACAGATGCCCCCTAATGTGTGAGGTCAGAAGAGCATCTGATGGCCAGAATACATTACAAATCTTCACCAACGTATGAAGCGAGTGAGCCCAGAGACCAGATTTTGGGAGGTGCCATCTGCAAAATAATAATTTGTCTCACCGAGGCGGGCATACCCATGCTTGGGATGAAATAAAATCATGGTTGCCAATCAAATACACTGCAGATGCATGTCATATAGCTATATAAAGTGGAGCCGTGAGCAATACACAACGGATCTACATCTCAAAATCAAAAGATATATATGTATATTATCCATCTTTAAGAATCTAATGACACCCGATGGCTGGAGATGAGGCCTTCAAAGCTTGAGCAACAACTTCAAGATCTTCAAAACTCAGGTAGGAGTGTAATATCAATGTACAAATTCACTACCCAGAGGTATTCGACGACTCATCGGGAACAGACAAGAGGATCTTGGTGATCAGGCATAAAACTTCATTTATTTTGAACAAGGACTTGATTGGTCTTTTGGGGTGGTTGTGCATGAGGACAAGAGACAAACTGTAGAAGGGCCGACTCAAGATTAGTAAAACTTCCCCTGGACAAAAGCATGACAAATGATGAGACTCAGGCAACATGGAATTGACATAAGTTCATGATGCAGGAGGCAACACAAACTCTCCATATGTTCATAAGGATAACCAAATGGAGGAGGACACAACTCTATGTAGCGAGAACAACTTCCTAAGGTCATATTAAATCCAAGAGCTTGACGAAAAAATGGAAGGATGTGCTTTGTCCAAGGGCGACTCATTGTGCTGCCAACAAAAAGAAAATACTTTTCCCTTCCTCTTTTTGGGGTATATTTGATTTTTTTGTCTTTTTCAATAATTTTGGAAAGCTTGAAAAAGAATAAAAGAATGATACGTTACAAAGGAGGAATGAGTGTCACAGACATACTAGTTTCATGTGAAAGGAACATATTGATGCTCAGAGCAAGGAGACATATGTAGGAAAAGGAAACTCGGGAAAAATCCTCCATGGGTCAAGGTGTCAATATGTAGAGGCAAAGTGCTACAAGGCTTGCGCATAAGGCATGCTTCAGATGGTTCAGTTGAGAGCAACATGGAGCCGACATTAGGCCAAAGACGCATGAATGCAAATGTGATTAATAAGACACAATGATAATGTCCTTCGATGTAATTTTAACGAGCCCAGAGAAGGTAAGCTCGATGTTTTTTCATTTTTAGAGAGTCTGAAAAAGCGTAAAAGGAGACTCCACTGGGGTACCTTTTTCGAAAGTAGTCTAGTCAATTCGAAAAAGGGGTAACCTAGCACCGAAAAGAAGTCTATTCAAAATCATTTTAACGAGTGTGACAAAGACAAGATCACTCTACAATCTTTTCATATTTAAGGAGTTTGAAAAGAGCTTAACTATAGACTCCGTAAGGGATGTTCATCTGGACCAATTTAACGAGTGTGAAGAAACAAGGTCACTTGGCCATCTTTTCAATTTTAGGGAGTCTAAAAATATCTTAACTATGGACTTCGTGGGGGGTTCCTTTTTCATAAATTTAGTCCCTCAGACCCGAAAAAGGGTTAAAATTATACCTAAGAATACTCTTCTAGAGAACTGAAGCTCCTAGAGTATACCTTTGTTCGTACAACTGACCGTCTAGACCGAAAAAGGGGTAAACTACCGCCGGACACACGTGCCTTCAAATTTTTGTTTGGCGAGCATGAAGGGCAACAAGATCGCTCAAAAATATTTTCATGTTTAAAGAGTCTGAAAAGAGCTTAAAGAAGACTCATCATTGTTTGGGAGTCCCGAGGGTGAGGTCAAAAGTGATGATGAATCATGCAAATTGGGCTCAAACTCGTAATCAGGAAAAACTAATAAGGACTCTCGAGCCTATAGTCATCAACGATGGAATGGACACCAAAAGAAATGAGGATCTAACTAGGGCATCCATGTAAAGGCAAGCTCTACCACTAAATTACGACACTTCTAAAGAAACAATGATGGTTCTGTGTCGCAACTCGGTGGGGTTGATCCTATGGCAAAGAAAAAAAGACAACGAGATGCATAAAGTGGAGGTGGAAACCTAACTTAGATGCAAAAAGTTGAAAAAATGAATTTTTACCAAAGGAACTTTAAAAATGACCCAACTCTCAAAAAGTTTCCCAATACCAAAAGTAACACGTATCGTAACATCCCGTAAGAAACTCAAGAACCATACTAAACGATTTTAAGCTAGAAAAAACGATAAAAGGGTCCAAAAAATGACAAAAAGGGGCCAAAAAAACTATAAATAGAAGCTGGTAGCTCATTATCACCATTGTAAATTGAGAATTGACCAAAAAATCAAAAACATGCCTTTGCTAAAAGAGTTGATTCTGAGATATTCAGAGGATGAAACAAAATTTTGCTCAGACCAAGTAAACACAAACTAACTCCTCTTGCATTTCTATACTTTCCTTTTGCATTCAATTTGGTTTTGGGGGGGGTGTGCACCTCTAAAAAAGGTCAGCCCTACGTGTACACGGGATGTCTTAGGACAACCCACGTATGCCCATGTGCAGAAAAAAATCTTCCCACGTGCATACACGACTGTGTCCAATACAGCCCGCGTACATCCTCCAATATGTGGAAAAATTAAAAAAAGAAAGATTTTTTACTCTCTTTTGAACTTGTTCTTTTTGCAGGATGTACGTTCATTGGAGAGAAAGGGAGCATGAAGACATTGATTCTTTGGTCTCAGAAGACCCTGCTACTTTCGATGTACTAGAACAATGTGGTTTGTTGAAATACTTCCAGTGTCCACTCATGAGGGCACAACCTAGGTTACTGAACACCTTGGTAGATTATTGACACCTAGACGTTGAGGCATTTATGCTCAAGGGACAATCATTGACTCCAGTGACTGAGGATATCTATTTTTTGACTGGCCTCTCGAGGAGAGGGGAACCAGTCAACCTTCATTCTTTTCCTCCTGGGCCTCACAACATAGCCGAATTGATCAGGCTACACTGTGAGGCTGGCATATATAAAATGGGTTCTCAGGTGCCGATCCACAAAATTTCCAACCTATCACTGCAAGTGATAGTTTTACTTATGAGGCAGATCACTGGATCTATGGCCTTACATCAGGCCTCTCGGGTGTAGATGCATTGTGCGATACATTTCTTCAATGCACGAGTGTTTGACTAGAGCACAATCATGCTAGATTGCATGAAGAGATAGCTCACAGAGTGTCGGACATGGGAGAACAAAAACTTTAGGTTCGAGACTGTTCTGTGTTCCTTTTTCTTCGAGAGGGTACCCAATCTTAGTCCCCAAGAGATGATACGAGGGCACATGGCCTCTCTCCCAAAATTATGCATATGGGTGGCATTGATGCCACGATAGGGGAGAGGGAGGACCGTTGAGGTCTTCAACGATGTTTTCTTTGATTGGTGGTCTCGATAGATTTTAGCTATAGAGGACTACCCCTATGCCGGGATCAACTTCTCTAGGAATCCTAACATTCCTGTACCTTTCAGAGAAGAATGAGGAGAGATAGGTATGTTTGTTTTTTTAATTGTTATTTCTTTTTATATATATCATTTTTATGTGTACCGGAGTATTTGACAACTATGTATCTGTTATGTACAAATGTGGGACCAGTGCGTCCAACAGACTTCTTGAGGACCAGGTGGTGTCCTTGACCAGAGGTAGGACCAGCTGCTACCGTTGGACCAACAACAACAATAGGGGGACCTCCAGCCAGAGAGGTTGAGAGAGTTTTGAGATGAGTGGATCGAAACCTCACTGCTCTCACTCACACAGTCCCTATGGCAGAGATCGAGGATCTGCCACCAGCGATGTAACTTCATGTAGTTGGGGTACCACGGACCTGGGTCCAACTCTTTCAGCATTTGGAAAATTCCGTTGTTCACTATGGCAGGGCCAACAAGCCCTACCCTTAGCTAGGCTAGACTACTTACATTTCGAGGGCACCTTTTGTATATTTTTGAGGGCATAAGCCCTATGAATCTTACTGGACATATATTTTTGAGGCGTTTGCGCCCACCTATGTACTCTGATACTTTTGATATATATATGCATATTTACATATTTTTATGTCTTATGGATTACATTTATTTACAAATGTATTTACATGTGCGTGTGTGTGCTTTCTCTTACATGTGTACAATATGCCAATCTAATACATGATTAGGTAGAGTATCTGTGATTTGATTCAATCTCCTAGGAACATGGATATACATAATGTAATCAAAGCTTCATTCTAAGAGATGTACCATAAGGAAACGTCAGTGTAGAGTAGGATCGTAAATGCAGTAAACCCTATTTAACTAAGACACAACTAGCTGAGCATCTAAGTAGACCCATAGGTGAGAGATACCATGAAACAAAGCATCATGAAGCAACTCTAAAACTACGTTGTATTCAGAGACATTGTTTGTGGCGTCACCTAAACATATACCTCCTGAAGATAGAAATTGGCCATGATTTGTGAAAATCACCCAAGCTACGAAAGAAATCCTCCGAGTGTGCTGGCTAGCACCATCTGCAAACCCAACGAATACCTCTGATTCACTTGACATCTGCCACAGTAAAAAATATGGCATAAAAAATGACGTGTCCATAAAACCAAAATGACAAAAAATAAAAAGAAAATGTATAAGAACTATACATATGTACAAGAAGTCACCCAAGGCGACCCACATACGAGTAATACTTCTTGAGGTAGAGCCCATTTCTAGGCTCCACCAAAGCATTTCCCTCAAAGTCCACCAGATGATAAGCACCCTTCTTTAGAACATCCTTCATGATGAAAGGTCCGAACCACATGGGTTTGAACTTGCTTACCCCCAGGGGATCCTTATCTTGGTCATAGACCAGGACAAGGTCGCCTTCAAAGAAAATCTGAGGACGAACGGACCGATCATACTGACACTGGAATTTTTGCTTGTGAGCCTCATTGGCCAAGGTTGCATCCCGACGCTGCTCAAGATATAATAAATGCTCCTCAAGCAATGAAGTGTCTGGAAATAACTGTACTGCCAACTTTAGAGATGGGATCTGGCACTCTATAGGAAGACTGCTTCCAGCCCGTAAACGAGTTGAAAAGGTGAGAAAATGGTTGTAGTCTTAACAGACGTTCGGTAGGCCCATAATGTCGAGTACAACATCAAATGCCAATTTGACTTGGCTGAATTGATCATTCACTGTAGAATAGTCTAAAGGGACTTATTCACAACTTCCACCTGACCATTCTCTTGTGGGTAGTAGGGTGATGAATGTTCTTACTTCAACCCAATATTTGACGTTAACTCAGACATCATTTTATTCTGAAAGTGACTACCATGGTCAGTGAGAATCTCTCTCAGGACACCAAACCTTGCTATTATCTAGTTAAACAAAAAGAGAGTTGATGTCTCGCCATCATCTTTGAACATTGCATAGCTTCGACCCACTTCATGAAGTAGTCTACTGCTACGATGATATAATGGTGCCCCTTTGCTGAAGGGGGGTTGCATGTAGTGTAATCAATCCCCCACTTGGTGAAGAGACCAACTGTGATGACACGAAACATGGGAGCAGGGTGTGCCCTCAAATTTTGAGAGAAGATATGACATGGGTGGCACTTCTTGACCGATTCAACACAATCTTTGATTAATGTCAGCCAAAAGTAACCAGCTCATAGAATCTTTTGGGTTGTTGCCAACCCAGAAAAATGACCTCTACATGCTCTAGTGTGGCAATCGTTAAGAAAGATTTCTGCTTCTTCATGAGTGAGACACCGACAAAGGATGCAATCTACACCTTGATGATACAGAGTGTCCTCGAGTATGAGATAGTTCTTGGCTAGATGGAATATACAACAACGCTCATCACGAGAAACAGAGGTGGGGCACTTCAAATTTTGGAGATAGACTAGTATATCTCCATACCAGGGGTCCGAAGACGCGATCAAAAACATGTCTCCTTTAATAGGTGACTCCTTGGGTATAACATCACCTGATTCGACCGGAGGTTCTGAGATGAGTTCCGCAAAGACCAATGACTTTTTGGATTTCGCCAAAACAAAATCCAAGTCAAATTCTTGGAGGATAACTATCCATCTACTTATCTTTCCACCTATTACACGTCGTGTCAACACATATTGAAATGGATTCACAATGACAATGACAGTGGTCTTACGAAACACAATATAATGACAGAACCATTGGACAGCATGAACTGCTACCAACACAAGTTTTTCAATGTGGGAATAATTGAGTTCTAGTCCAACTAGGCCTCGACTCAGGTAATAAATCACATATTCTTCTAGAAAATCATCCTCCTGAACCAAGACCATACCGATGGTTGACTCCGCAATGGCCACGTACAATAAGAAATATTTATTATAATTGGGTGGCTGAAGCATAGGGGCAAACGTGAGGGCACATTTCAACACTTCAAAAGATTGTCGAGTGTCTTCATCCCAATGAAAAGGAACGTAGTTCTTTAGTAAACACATGAAACCCTTTGTGATCTCGGCATAGTTTGCGATGAAACGCTGTAAAAAGTTTTTTTTTCCCTATAAAATCTGAAGCTGAGGGACTGTGCATGGGGAAGGAAATTGAATTATCGCCTCAACCTTTAGAGGATTGACCATGATCCCTATTGTTGAAACTATGAAACCTAGAAGACAACCCGACATTACGCAAAAAATGCATTTGTTTGTATTCAAGAGAATCTAGTAGTAGCGACATCGCTCAAAGATAATTCAGAGGTGTGTGGGATGATCAACTCTATTATGAGATCGTGATGTTAAATCATCAAGATAACCCTCAACTATGTGTTTGAGATCATGGAAAGCAAAAGACATGGCCCGCTAAAAAGTATCTCCAGCATTTTTCAGACCAAAAGGCATCTTCCGATAAGCAAATGTACCACATGAACAAATGAAAGCGATTTTGTGTTGGTCTTCGGGTTTGATCTATATCTGATTGTATCCCGAAAAACCATCCATGAAAGAAAAGACCTCGCAACCTGCACATTCATCGACTGTCTGGTCAATAAATGGCGTGGGGAAATTATCCTTTGGATAGGCCTTATTCAAATCACAGAAGTCCATACATACGCGAATCATACCCTATTTTTTGTTGACTGGAATGGGATTTGACAGCCATTGAGTAAATTGGATGAGGTAGATGAAACCAACTTCAAGTAGTTTCTCTACTTTAGCCTTCATAGTTGTTGCTTTCTTAGGATTAACCGAATGAAGCTTCTGCCAAACCGGTATAGCGTCATGATATGTCATGATTTCATGTTCGACGATTCTTGGATCTATGCCTAGAATTTCCTCATAAGACCAGGAAAACAAGTCGCGGAATTCTTTAAATAAATCCTTGTAGATTCGAATTTCCTTGGGGGAGCAGTCTGCTCTGATGGAGACATTCTCCACGACACCAAGGGTTCTGGAGATATCAATAGGTATTATTTTAGCGATGGTTTCCATATTTCCTTTAGCGTAAACTGCCTGCATATCCAAAGGATTGAGAGGACAAGACCTATCTCCAGTCATAGTCAGATTGAATTCACCTTCTTCAATTCTTCTTAACTCTGGGAGGAAATAAGATCTGTGATGGAGATCATCCCAGGGTCTGTTCGGGCTAGTCATTTCCTCAATAATCGCCTCATCTGAGGGAAAGACTAAGTCTAAATAATCAGTATCGGTGAGGGAAACTTGAGCCCAAATAGGCTCAAGAACTAGATCTAACTCCTGTGCGGGAGTCAGATTGAGATCGATGGAATCTTGCTAGACTATAGAGCACGCAACCTCTATCGCGGACAAAGGCATGACCATGCCATGGTGCCCTGTCCCTTCCATCATGGTTGATGGGGAAGGAAGAGTCCAAGGATCATCAAATTAAGTCGTACGAAATGACGAGACTTGAAAATTTTCAACCTTAGGCTGGTCGGGGACAACCGATATGAAATTAACGTCGTCGGAAGGAGGTGGGTAATCGAAAGTACCCATCAAAGGTGGGCACAAACCAACCCCTATGTTGACGATGCTGGGTTGAGGGTTATCAATCATCAGGACCGTGGATGACCCCGATGAAGGGTCAAGACAAGAGAAGGAAAACTAATCAATGGACACGATCCAACCCTCGTGTGGAAACAACAAGACCCAAAAAATTGTAGTGACCACTGCATTCATAGCATAGGTCCAACTCCTTCCTAACAAGAGATTCTGGTCGAGTTCCACATCGACCACTTAAACCTTGATGCACATAGTCTTCCCCCCTAACTACATGGGGAAAAGAGGGGATGATTCCATGTGGTCGGAATGAACAAACATTGAAAGTGGTAAGAAGAGTAGGTGACGGAGACAAAACAGATTGGATAATGGCCTTCCAACACACCAATAACGTCACGCATGTCAAGGCACCTTCATCAACCACCATGCGGAAATTTTTTGAGTAAATGTTTTCATGGTGTAAGCCACTACTATCTGAAATTCCACGTGGTAAGGGAGACAAGGTTTTAAGTTGGTCGTATCAAGCATGATCATTCCTGGATTACAAGTCTCAGCAGATCATAAGGAAGCTAACAAAACCTTTCTCTGGGAAGGGCAACTCTAGAGGACCTCCAAAGAGGACATTGCAAAAGGGGTTTGAGACAAATCCTCCACCACAGATTAGTTCTGGGTGGCCCGTGCATTTGGATTGTGGGAATATTTCTTGAACACACATTTTGGGATGTGTGTCATTTTTTTTCCCAACGTCTTCTCAATCTAGAGAGGAAGAGGTGGGTTTTTGACTTCTTTACCCTTCTCAAAGGTGTTTGGAATTCCGTAGTCACGTGTCCTAATTGCTATATCAACGTTACCTTTCAACATATACACATTCATGGACGAAGGATTACTCGAAGACGGAGGGGGTCCCTGACTGTCACCTTCTATGCTTGAAGAGGCTTGAATTAAGTTTTTCCCATGTAGAAATGGGTTTATTAACACTGCAGGTTGTTGTTGTGCCAATAACTTCTGGGCCTCCACAATTCGAGGGCATAGGTGAGTCGGATGGTCTTTCGTGCAAAGGTTACACAGATACTTTGATTTCTTCTTTTCTATGTTTCCCCCACCAACATTATTGGTAGGTTTCTTATCCCCCTTACCCTTATTTTGTTGTTTCTTCTTTCCATTGAGTTGTTGGGTGGCCTTCGGGTTTGTCGATTGCACACTGTGTACATCTGACGTTTGAGTAGGGGGAGCAGTTGAACCAGTGGTCTGGCTGGTCATTGTCTATTGTATTGAAAACTATTGTAATTGATTTGGAAACTGATCAGTAGGCTTTGTTTTCACTAAACCAACAATACCATCGGCATGTGGTCCAGATCTATGTCTGGTATTGTCAAGTATCGACCACGATGCATCTGGAAAAAATTCGTAAAGTAAACCAGACTGATAGTAAATCAATTCTAACTGTTGAGCTCTCATTATCGCTTCTTCTTCTTAAAAGACCCCTGACGTTGCAACATCTTTAGATAATTGAGGTACCAAAGACTTAAGGAACCACTCAAGTAGGAATGCTGGTGGGACTGGTACTTTTATCAAACTCTTCTAGCATCTCCATTCTTAGATGTGATCTGAGATATGGTCCGACTTTGTCTACTCAAAGTTGGCAAGCAATTCGGTGTCGACATCGTATCTCATAGGTAATTGAAAATGGTTTAATAAAACCATTGCCAATTCACCAAACGTAGATTATCTTGAGCGATTGAGCTCGATGTACCATTTCACAACACTCTCGATGAGAGTGCGTTGAAACAAACGCAACTGGATGGAGTCATCTCTCAATGAGTTGAAAAAGCACCATAAATTGAAGGTAGTCACATGATCACCTGGATCTTCAATAGGCTTATCTTCGAACTTTGGAATGTCCGAAGGCAACTTGGTTGGCATAGGAGGCCAACACAGATCATGACAGATGGGGTCATTTAATAAACTTGTCAAGTCTAGCAAGTGCAAAGTTGCCAGAAACGGTAATTTGGGTTGTTGATTATAACCAGGGAAAAAGGAGCCTAGAGTTTGGCTGGCACCAGGTTGCCAAGAAAAGTTAGGTTGTTGACCAAGGTTTTGGTAATAACCATGGCTGTGACTAGTGTAAGGGTTTTGTGCTTGTTGAGACATCATTGAGTGACTCTCGTAATAGGACGTAGAAGGTTGGGCTTGCATTTCATTCCAAGGATTTTGGAAAAGGTTTCCCCCTGCGGATCCGACGGGCATAGGTCCTGAGCGTTGCCCAGGGTTCCATTGGCTATGGAAGGGGCTTCCCCCGGTTGACATCCTCGACGAGGGAACTGATCCCTGCGACGAATTCAAAAGTCCTTGTGAGGAAGGAATTCCTGAGTTTCCCCCCCTGTGCAGAAATAGTACCCTGCATAGGATTTTGTTGTCCATAACCGAGGTTTCCCCCGGCCGAGATGACAGCTGACAAGAATTCATTTTTACCAAACACGTTGAACAAAGAGAACAGTGTCAAACCTACCAAAATGATATAAAAAGGAAGTCCTTGACTACCTGCTCCAAGCAAACTATAGTTTACGTTCGGCCAGACGGAGTGCTAGTGAGCACTGCCAAGTGAAGGGGATGAAGGAGGTATATGACCCCCTCTGTAAGGGAAAGAATTATAGGGAGCTGAAATGCACCCCATGGATCCTTTCAGAGGAGCGTTCAAGCTACCTACCCCTAGACCTAAAGTCTATAGAGTGGAGTAGGAAAGGACAGAGTTCGTATCGAAGCTAGGCATCTCATATGAGAATGGAGGGCATGTCACACTCTGGGTGAAAGGAGCAGTGATCGCCACCATAGAGGGAATCGTACCATTGCCCGAGGTAGAGGTAGTCGAGACCATAGTGGTCCAGACCAATGAAAATTCTGATGTAAGAAGGAAAACCCCCTACAGACTACACTAGGGTTCTAAAGTGTAGGCAGAGCTAACCGTCTAAAGTCTCCTACTTTTAACAACTATCCCGACATTACCCCACAATCATACATAAAAAGCAAAGTATAGGGATCCGATAGTCCTACCTTAAACTCCGCATCTGGTGTCGATCCATTTGCGCTCGGTTGTTTCCCAACTGCAAGTCTCCTCCCAAGGCTGATCTACATTCACCAAAAGACAAACAAGAAACTACAAGCATGCATTCTACACATGGATTAGTGGGTTAGATATCATAACCAA
>JZKD02S2232524.1:3597-37904 GCA_000966675.3 Picea glauca | reverse complement strand
ACACAAATGAACAGTTCACATGATGTTGGAACTCGGCAACAACCACCCAAAGGCTTTTTGACAGAGCGATATCATGTGGCCCCTTTTACTTCGTTCATCACATCAAATCCCGGAGCGAGTAAGATGAAACCGACTCGCTCTCTATCGTTCTCGGTCGAGTCAATCTCGATTTCCCACCGAGAAATAGATGTGGTTATCGAGAAAATCTCGTGAGTTGAGCACCAGATCGTCCAATCATACAGTCGTGGATCGAAATAATGTTATAGGTTCTTCGGTTGAATCTTTGCCTTACATTTTCGGCCGGCATCAATATCCATAACTAAGGTTCCAGAAGTCTCTCTATAAAAGGCTGTTTGAGCTTTGTCCATTGTATATCAATGCGTGTACTGTAGAAAAATTTCGCCGGTTATACTTGTCGCAATAGGCGCAAGTACTGGAAGGAAAGATCGAGTTGCATCAATCTGAAGCTTGAGATAGAAGCATGGCAGCAGATGCGATTTCCTCAAGAATTGGTTCGTTAGTCTTGAATCCAGACAGTCCATCACTACACGAGGTCGAAGGATCGAAACCCGCTGTACCTGCTGGGAAGAATGGGGTTTCCATGATCTCCAGGCGGTCCTTCGAGGGGCACGTCAATAGAACAGTATCCGATGTTTCTGCAGAATTGAGCCGAAGCTCCATGAATTCGGACTTGAATCTACATGCAGTAGCGAGTTTGAAAGTAGAGAAAGCGCAATGCGAGTGCTGCGGAATGTCTGAAGAATGCACGGCGAGCTACATTAATAGGGTGAGAGATCTCTTCTGTGGGCGCTGGATTTGTGGCCTTTGCACAGAAGCTGTCAAGGAAGAACGGCGTCGGATGGGTCGGGGAGTACCCATGGAGGACGCTTTGCGTTCACATATGGCTGTATGTGTTAAATTCAACAAGGTCGCCCGGTCGAATCCTGCGCTAAATCTTGCTGATGCTATGTGTGAGATTCTGAAGAAGAGTTCCCGGGCAAATGGTTTCAGATCCAACACCAACAGTCCCAGAGACAGGGTACTTACGAAAAATACAATGTCCCGTAGTACCAGCTGCATTTCTGCTTTTGTAAAGGAATAAATTAACACCCGTTTCTGATCTCTCCTTTTATAGTCATATCTCGAAACCTCGCACAGCGGTTTCTCGAATCTCTGTGCACTACTGATGTAAATCTTCCCTTCTGCAATGAATCTTGGTTTTTCTTTTTTGTGTTGATGAAGCCTTAAGCTCTTGGAAACAATAAATATTTTTTGTTTGAAATAAATCTTCTGGTGTTTCTACAGCAATAGTTTACTTATTTTGAAATTCAAGTCGACTGAAGGACAACTAGTTTTCTTTTCTCACTTTCTGATAGTCACGAAGCTGTGCAAAATATCCAGAGTTTCATTGCAAAAAGTTTTGATTTTGCAAGTATCTTAGAATTCAAGTTATGACAGAAATCTTTTAATAGAATTTCATGAAAATGGGAACGGAGTTTTGCTATTTGATTATTTTTTAATAAAAAGGTTTAATTAGAGGTAATATTAGGTTATCAGCAAGTTATTTTTATGTAGAAAGGGGTATACTTATTGAATTGGAGATGAGCACAATTAATCACCTTTTAATTTAAAATTATAATCCGATGGCTAACAATTGAAGAAGCTGGCATATTCTTAATGATCTTCTCAAATCAATGAATGAAATTTAATATTGATAACTTCCTTGCATTTATAAATGCTTAAGTTTACTTACTTAATTTTTCACATTTACTTAATCTGATTAATAATTTACTGCTCTACCTAATTAACCAGGATTAATATATATAGAATAAATCACTCTATATAGCATTCAATATAAATTAACAAGTGTCATATTGTTGCACTTACTTATTTTATTTTGGGGATATATTTATGAATATGAAGCGGCAGACTCTTGAAGTCATATTGTTGCACGTACGTGTTTTATTTTGGGGATATATTTATAAATTTGAAGCGACTCTTGAATCTGAAGCTGCAGACTATTGGATTCATCAACCACTCTTGAATCTGAAGCGATCTATCTGCCTTCATCTACCACTCTTGAATCTGAAGCGATCTATCTGCCTTCATCTACCACTCTTGAATCTGAAGCCGACGTTCATCAACCACAACTTAAGTGATTGTGTTAGTTAATAGAAGATGTGTTTCCTCTTAAGAGGTCAAAGGTTCAAATCCAAAGGAGGTTAGGGTATGAATACTTTCATAGACTTTATCAATCAAATCGTAAGGCGGAGGGGAGTCCCTTATCCCACAAACAAGGGGGTCTCATACACCAATTTGGTGTGCTAGCTTGGTCGTAACCTTAAAAATAGATTATTATTATTATTTAAATTGTTTTGATTAATTCTTAATAAAAGATTTATTGGAAATATTAAGCTATCCTTAAGTTATTTCTTTTTGAGTGAAAACTTGGATTTCAAGTTAGTTTGTTTTTTACCCGAGATAACGTTTCTTTTTATATACTCCATTTTTTTTTTTATGATTTGGATTTTTAGAAATGATTTTTTAGTGAGATTATGTTTTTAAATTCCTACGGATTAAATAAAATTATGATTTTTACCATAATTTAAATTTAAATTTCTATTTAAAAGAAAATTTAAAAAAAATTAGTTGAATTTTTCCATTCTTAATCTACTCCATTTCAATATTACAATAATTTGTATTATAATTTTCAATATGACAATAATTTATATTATGTACTCAAACATTAATTTTAAATGTAAATTTCTTAACTCTTAACGATAATAATAAAAGCGTTGAGATTTTCTAACTCATATAAAATGTAATTTTTTCAATGTGACCGGTGATAATAAAGGTGTTGAGATTTTTCAATGTAACTGGCAATAATAAAGGCGTTGAGATTTTCATAATATAATATAAAAATAATATTTTGTACTCAAAAATTCATTTTAAATGTAAATTTCTTAATAACTGTTAACAATATTAAAAGTGTTGAGATTTTTTAACTTATTTAAAATGTATATTTTTTCAATGTGATGGACAATAATAAAGTTATTAGATTTTCGTCTTTAAGAAAATGTAAATATGTCTTTGCTTTTAAAGGCAAACAAGTATTGCATGGCAGCTTAGTCCGTGCCAGATCCCTGTCATATTGGAATGGGAATAAATACAAGTTGAAGTACATGTGGTATCCATGCAGAGGATCACAAATATAATAGACCCAACATACTTGAAGGAAGAAAAAACGTTTATGAATTAGTTTTTTTTTTTAATTTATGAAATGTGAAAAAAGGACCAGGAAACACACACATTAAACATTCAAATATGACAAACACAATTTCCTGACATCCAACATAGTATTCTTTGAAATTTATCAAAAAATAATAATGTTTGTTATCTGTTCCATATTTCTAGAAATTTAAATGTGTTTGTCATATAGAGTGGGATTGGGGCTCCCGCGGACCATAAAAAGAAATCAGTACAAGAATTAGGACTGTAGAAAGAAGAACTACGCAACGATAGAGAGGAAGACCTGAAAAGAAGAAATTGGAAGTTATGAGCCTTTGGTTAGAGATTTCTATTTAAAGAGGTAGAATAACTGGATTGATAAAGAAAACAAGATGACATTACTATAGACTTACAATCGTGCCAACCGATTGCTGTCCTTCCTCGATGAGGTTGTCCATTCTCCGTTGGAACCATTCCTCAATGTAGCTTCTCATGGGGGCCACGTTGATTTCATCCTAGATTTCTATGTCGAACAGATCGTTTTCTAATTTCCTTAGATCCATAGAAATACTATGCAGAGCCTGTTCAATTTCTTCATTGTGTGTTGCATAGTTCAGTAGCCAGTTCTCGAGCTCATCTACACGATATTCAAGGACGTCATAAAACCTTTCTAAAGACAACCCCTTTAAAATATCAAGTTGTTCATCGAAGGCTTCTTTGGTCATTGACAAGGATTTGAGGACCAAGTTTGGGTCTTGAACCTCATTGGTACTTTGGGTCAAGTTTATGAATAATTCTTCTTTTTCTTATATGGCTTGTTCACATGATTCGACAATGAGTTGCAGGTTCTTAACTTTCTTTTGCCAGCATGCTTTTAATTTTTTGATCCACTCTAGGGAGGGGAGATCCTCTTGTCTTCTTTTTAGATCCAAGTTGTTGATGGCATGGTTGGCAAAAGGGGTCAGCATCTGTTCATAGAAATGTTGATCATTTTTTAAATTTGTCTGCAAATGTTCATGAAAATCATTTTCCCTCTTTCGAAAGGAAGCTATATTTTGTGATGTTTCCCATGCTTCAGTAAGTAGCTACATTCTTTTCTTGATGTTATTCTATACAAGGGCTCTACATGATGCGAGGAGGCTGGAGGATACTTTTAACTTGGTTGCAGGGGTAGCAGGCATGGTTTTTGCTAAAGGACGGGCAAACTCTCGGGTAGCAATGAAAGCCTCCTCAAATTCCTTGACGCAGTCTTTCAGTATGGAATTCTCTGCTTCAATTCCTACAATGGAATCATCAAGAGCATCACCGATTACGCGGTGAAATAGAGAGATTTGGGATGACTGCATTTTCCTAAAGTTAATATCTGTATGAGATCTGACTTTCTTATTTTTTACATCTCTCTTTTCAATGACCATATTTTTAGATTCGCTGTCAAAAACAACACTCTGGAATACAAAGGATTCATCTTCATCAAAAATGTCGGTCTCAACTATTTCCATTGTGGAACTATGGTGCGCTTTGTGCATGTGCTCAATTTCAATTTCAATTTGCATCTGTTTGCTTTCAATTTCAGGTTCGTTTGTTTGTCCTACTATTGTTTTTCTCTTCTTTGTCAGGGGAACTTTGTGAGAACTATCAATTTTTGTGCGAGGAGGGTTCTTATCTCCTCCTCTGTTTGAAGATTTATGAGTTGCTTTCTTACTGGGGTGGGTCGTTGAAGCGATGCTCTGTGATGTCGTGCTCTTGGGAGTGTAGGTGGGGGATTGGAAACTCTTCTCATCGGATATTTTCCCCTGTTGTTTGTAACATTCAGTCATGCTTTGCAATGTATCTACATTGCAATAACCAGAAGAAGGATTGTTGTCATCACTGTTTTTGTCTTCAGTTAGGTGCCTATGGATAAGAGAACCGCTAAAGCCAATTGATAGTAAATGTTCTTGAAAAATCCCATTAGGGTCGAACCCTTTTATCCTTTCATCATATGTTAGGTTCAAGTTCTTGAAATTGCCTACGAATTCGTCAATCTTATTAACCTTTCTACATACCAAGTCCCCGACTTTCCAAGGTACAAGAATGAACTATTTTTTTTTCTTGCCATGGAAAAAATGCAACCAGTGGTTGTATTACCTTGTTATTTCTGTAACAAACATCTTGTCCATGATGTGGCATGGAAGGAAAGAAGGATTTTCCTTGGAGCCAAAGAGCATTAGTACATTGTGATTTTGATTTTGTTCGAGTGTCCCCTTCCTGTTCAAAAACTTGGTTTCCTGGCCAGACATCCGGGGAGCATCCTTCCCTAACAATAAATCTTTGAAAAATGAGACAAAGCCATTAAAAACTTCATAAAAACAATGAGATGCTTTGTGCCTCCACAGGGCCTGGTACCATAATGTTACCGGGTCAAATCCACAGTTTATTTTCTTGGAAAGAGACAGATTTGGAAATAGACAACAATGCACTATTGCGAAAATCAAGTAGGATGACATATAAAAAAAAATTATTCTTTGAATCGTGACAACTGAGAACAAATTTCAATGGAAATTAGCTTCCCCCAATCGAAAATGAATTGTTTCTTGACTGTGAAGTACAAAATATAAACAATTATATGGGAAATGCTTATCGTGGATTCCTATCCCATTATTCTTGTAAATAGCCAAGCAATTTCCCGGAATGGATTTCTAAAGGAACTTACCTGCAACTTTGTGGTATCTTCAAGAACTATTGTCGGCTCTTCTAGGAACTCGGCTAAGATGTCCAACCCGTTATCATGTTTTTCTAGGAACTACTTGCAGTCTTTTCCTCTGAAATTCAATGTTGGCTCTGACAATTTTAACATCTTGCGAAAGACCTGAGGTAACAAAGAAACAGGAGAATGGTTGCGCAGTGGAATAATTCTTTAGCTTGAAATATATTTTTCGGCGCACCAAGAGACCACCTCCTTACAATAAAGAACCTCAGGGACACAACCTGGACGAGCGATTCCAGAGGTCCAAATCACTTCGTTCTAGGCAGAATGGGATGAATAGTAAGAGTATTCCTTGAACCACTAGAAGTTATGGTCCTAACGTCTGAGGATATTCACTGTATCTCCACAAAATTGTTGTCGACCTGCTGCCATAAGTTGACAAGAATGTTTTTTTTCTCCAGACGATGATTGAAATGAAGAGTTGGAAGGGATAATATAACGTTGTGCAAATCTTGGTCCAATGTGTGTGAAACGAAGATTTCCTCGAGACTTTCTCTAATTAATGACAATTTCGATGGTTGTTGCATGATGCGTTGTTAACATAAAGACTAGTAATTGCACACATAGAAGTGCGAACATGGCGGATACGACAATGAGCAATTAAGCATTGGATATTTCTTGAATGGGCTAACGAGATGACCCGTGTTTGAGATGAACAATTGAAAGGGACAATATAACTCTCCACAGATCTTGGTTTAATGTGTATTAATGGGAGATCTCCTCGAGTGTTTCGCTCATTAATGACAATGTTGATGGTTCCTGCATGGTGAGTTGTTAGCATGAAAGGTTACTAATTTCATATTAAGAAAGAAGTACGAAGGTCACGGGGACAAGAAAGAGCAGTTAAGGAGTGTATAATTATCAAAAGTGGTCAGGCGAGCTTCAAAATGGAGTTTCAAGGTACAACTGTTGAAGGCAAGGGCGTGAGGGTAAAATTGTATGTCTCGGAAGTTTTTGAGTGCAATATGCATAACACCGAAGAGGGTATGACAGGACTGTCCGGAGTGCAATTTGTATATCGTGGAAGTCTGGGTAATGTTTGCAAGACACAGAACAATGGAGGTGCAAACGTGAGCCCGCCTATTCGGGAACCCGCAATCGAAAAAGTGGCTCAAGTATGGAATAAATAAACAACTGGGTGAATTTGTTTTCGCTAATATATTGAAAATTTTAATATAAATCGCATTGTGTGGCAAGATATTTTCTGCATGTTTTTGGGCAGAAAAGAGAAAATAAGAGAAGATAAATTAATTTAAATTCGATGAGTCAAGATTTAATTAAATTTCATTGTCTCGTTAATGCTTTTTCTTTTTAATGGCGGTCTGTATGGTTGTTGCATGATGAAATAGTAGAATTAAACCTTGGTCGGGCACAGTAAATAGTGCCTAAGAATTGGAGATTTCGTGAACCCGCCAACCCGAGGAACTGCAAAAGAGATTCCATGAAATGGACAAATATGGAAAGTCATCAGACGGGCTTCAAAATTAGGGTGACAATGTCTCCCCAGGAGACGTGAGTTCCTAAGGGTCAAATTGTATGTCTCGTAACTTTAATGCAAAATGTATACCATGGAAGAGGGGATGATATGGGATTTCGGTGGTCAATTTGTATACGATAGACCCTTTGGGTCATTAATGACATGTTTAAGATTCATGCACAATGAAGTGCTAGCATTAAATCTTGCCAATTACATTTCCAAAGACAAGTAGGAAGGTGGCGGGGGTAGGGAACAACAAGTAAGGAATGTTTAATTATTTAAAGAGGTTGGTGACGCTTTGAAATAAGGCTACAAGATACAACCAGCAGAGGTGAGGGCTCAAGGGTCAAATTGTATCTCTCGAGAGTGTTGACCACAGAACATGTAACATGGAAGAGGGCATGATGATGCATCCCTGTGGACAAACTGTATATCGCGGAACTCCGGGTATTGTTTTCTAGTCATAGAGCATTGGAAACACAGTCTTGAGTCCGCCAGTCCGGGAACCCGCAATCGAAAAAACAGAAGGGAGGACTCAATACACAGTAAATGTACAATGTGATGGAGATACAACCAACTTGGGGCTAGGTATTGAAAGGTATAGTGGATGGTTGGGCTCGTGACGGGGCATTACAATGGACAAATTGTATGTCGAGGAACTCCGGGCACTATTTTCAAGTTGCAAAAGATTCCAAACACAATTTTGAGGCCGTCAATCTGGGAACCCACAATCGAAAAAGTTTCCAAGTATGGAATAGGGAAATGTTGGCCCAAACTTGTTTTCACTAATATATTAAAATTTGTAATAGCTTTGCCATTAGCTGGCAAGATCTTGTTTGCATGTTTCTGGACAAGTTTTGTACGGATGGCTAGTCCTTGAGACTTCTTCTTATTAATGATGATCCTTACAGTTGTTGCATGATGGAATTTTAGTATTAAACCTTTGGTGTTACATATTTGGAAAGAAGTACGAGGATGGCCGGAACATGACTAGGAATTGGAGATTTCGTGAACCTGCCAACACGAGGATCCAAAATAGAGTGATAAGGTATCCCCAGAAGATGTGAAGCCCCGACGGTGAAGTTGTATCACTCAGAACATTTGAATGTGGTGCAGACCCCCGACCCTCGGGCCAAGATCCGCGTAGGATCTTCACTAGACCACAACAAGGGTTAATTAAACCCCTTGTCCAAGACCCCAATGACTTCGGGTCTCGCGATTTCGGTTCTTTTAGCCCAATTCCACCGCTCTCACCAATCACCGAAACGCGAAATGAGAATGGGCTAAGGTGTAAACCCCCTCTCTTCAATCCCTAGTCTGATAGGACCACACCACGCTTAAATGCAAGCACCTTTCGCAACTCTCGACTTCGCGAGTCGGAGTGTTGAGCTCTCGTTCTCTTCCCTTACAAATCCCCAAAACATGATAAGTCAATGCTATGTGGACTCTGCCAAAGCGACGCATACACGCCACTTTTCTCCTCTGCTTTACTCTACTTACTGGGTGAGTTCTCGCCACCTGTCCACAATTGTATCGGGATTTTTCTAACCGGGAATCTACAATGAAATGACCCAAACCATTGGTCATGCCATTTCCCGAACTCTGATATGCGAGTTCTTTTGTGAAATCAATGGCTCTCATTGATTTGTTCCCGACGATCACCACTCCTCCTAAGATTATGGGTATTGAAAGACACTCAGTCTTAATCCCTCCACTGGTCTATCAGATCCAACAGCCCACAGAACTTCGACACTTTGCGACCCGAGACTTGGAGTGACCAAGAATTTTCTTGTCCTCCAAACTCACGAACCCCAAGTTCATGAAATGATCCAACAGCATGGGGTAACCCGCAATCCATGGCTCACGTTGACCCTCGACTCCTGGGTGATGGGTTTCTCTGGCCTCTAACCACCTTGCAACTCCTACAAATCCTATGGTGCTCATGATCTCATGAGTTCTCCATGGAGAATTCAGAATATCCGTTTTCAACTCCACGAGGACTTATTGCCAAATGATGTGGCGTCCTCCCTTCTGAACTGAACTCCCGCAAGATGATTTTGACCTCTGTCTCCCTTTGAACACTTCAAACGTTCTATCCCTTCTGAGATTTCTCTTGTGAATTCAAGGCTTCCAAAAGGGTCTCTATGCACACTCCTTGCAGCACATTTCAAATAACCTTTGGTTATTTTGGACCTATGACTCTACGCTCTCTGCAACAGTAGTCTTTCAATCTTCCTCTTAGGTTTGTAAAATCCAAGACCCCAACCAGCATGCGCACACCTTGCACGACTCTGAGCTAACCTTGCACTTTGCCCTGTAAAAACACAATTGTAACCCTTCTGAGTGTTCTGAGATTAATTTCAGAACTTGGTCGACGCACTCCTTGTGGACCCTCCATTGCACTCTTTGCGGGATTTCTCAGAAAGAGAGACAACTGAAACTCATTCTCACCTTATCCAGAATTCAAACATCCAACGCAGAATTCTAGAGCATACACACACATGGCATTGAAAGAAAATGCATACAGAGAATGCAAACAAGCCTGTAACATGCCATTTAACAGGTGGTTCCAACAACCATAACAAACACATAGATTTGGAATCAAATATTTCTTCTATTAATTCCAGTGCTCTTGTACATGGAAATTAACAACTAAAATGCATAAAATTCTTTGTTCTCTTATATTCTCCTCTGCAGCTCTACGACTTACAATTCTGAATTATGTTGTTACAATGATACAAGGGTTGAGGGTGTATATCGTTCGTTTTCCCTCCTAAGCTCCTAAACTATCTAATCTATCATTTAAATGTACCTACTTGCATTAAACATACATAAATGCCCATTACATCTGCGGATAGGAACATACGCTCCAAAATCAATTTGGATCTTCAATACATAAATGCTAATGCACTTTCCTACTGCCCATTACATTAATGTTTCATATTTTAAACTTCAAAACGTTTTCACAAAAACGTGTTCAAATTACATCTACTTGTCCAACTGTCTCCTTGGTTTTAGGCACGCACTTGGGCTTTATACGATGCTCTTGCATTATACTCCCTCACTTGAAAATTTTCATGAACTCATGTTCATGAGCTCTTGCACGATCTGTCCATGTCTTTGAATTTCTACTTCATTCTCCCATATGGCATCTTCAATTGGATGTCCTTTCCACTTGACTAAGTATTTAAAATACTCTTTTCTCCTAGTCTTTCTGTTGATACTCTTGTAAATTATTCTTTTCATCTGTGGCCTTTCAGCTACAGGCATTTGTTTTCTCCATTGAATGTTTTCCTGTTCCTCTTCTACTCCTACTTCTTCATATCTGTAAGGGTACAAATCCATGACATTGAATATTGGTGAGATTCCGACCCCATCTAGTAGTTCAATCTCATATGTGTTTTCCCCAAATTTCCTTATGACCTTGCATGGTCCAATCTTTTTCATCTTAAGCTTGTTATACGTTCCCCTTGGGAACCTTTCCTTTCTCAAATGTGCAAGAATCAAATCACCAACTTCAAATTGAAGTTCTCGCCTCTGTTGATTTGATCTACAGTTATACTCTTGACTTGAACTCTACAACTGCTCCCTAATTCTGTTGTAAAGCTCCTTCATTCTTTCTGCAAAGTCCGCTGCACTAACACTCCTGAATTCATCTTGTTCTGAATCTTTCAACTCGAAAACTCCCCTTGGATGCATTCCATATACAATCTGGAATGGACTCTACCCTTTGCTTCTATTGAGTGAATCATTGTAAGCGAATTCTGGCTGTGGCAGAATGTGATCCCATTGACTGTGGTGTTCAGTCACTAAGCTTCTTAACAAATCTCCCAAGCTCCTGTTCACGACCTTTGTCTTTCCATCCATCTGAGGATGATACGTTGAGATAAAATACAAGTTTGTCCCCATATTCTTCCATAAGGTCCTCCAGAAATGTCCCATGAACTTGGTATCTCGATTAGAAATGATACTCTTTGGCAAGCTATGAAGTTTGAAGACTTCCTTGAAAAATAGGTTCGCAATATGAGTTTCATCGCTGGTTTTCTGGCATGGTATGAAATGTGCCATCTTTGAAAATTTTTCCACCACTACAAATATTGATTCATGTCCCCTTTGTGTCCTTGGCAATCCTAATATGAAATCCATGCTCACTGCATCCCACGGAATTTCGAGTATGGGTAAGGGCTGGTATAACCCTGCGTTTTTCTTCTTTCCCTTCGAGTGTTGGCAAATTCTGCATCTATCCACAAATTTATTCACATCCGTTCTGATCCCCGGCTAGAAATACGAACCATTCACCTTTGAGAACATTTTGTCCTGACCGAAGTGTTCGACCAATCTTTCGTTGTGCTTCTCCTTCAACAGATTCTCCCTCATGGAGCATTTTAGAATACGTAGTTGATTACCTTTGAACAACAATCCATCCTAGATCATGTATTCGGTCCATTGGCTTCTGTCCCTGAGAATTGGATTCTCATATGTCTCATATGCATCTTTGAAATCTGGATCATCCTGGTACAATTCTTTGAGGTTATCAAAACCCAAAGTCTTAACTTTGAATTACTGCAATAGCAAATATTTCTTGCTCAAAGCGTCAACCACTTTGTTAGCAGATCCAGAAATATGTTTAATCACAAAAGTAAAATTCTACATATATTCAACCCATTTAGCATGTTTTTGGTTCAACTTCTCTTGTCGAGTCACGAATTGCAAAGCGTGATTATCGCTGTACAAAACAAACTCTTTGGGAACCAAATAGTGTCTCCATTTCTTTAGTGCTTGTATGACCGCATAAAACTCCTTGTCATATGTTGAGTATCTAATCTTTGCTTCATTCAATTTCTCACTGAAATACGCGATCAGCCTGTTATCTTGACTCAAGACCGCTCCAATTGCAAACCCACTCGCGTCATTTGACTTGGAATGTCTTGCTGAAATATGGTAACACTAGAATTGGTTTCTTAGTGATCTTCTTCTTCAACAGGTTGAAACTCTTTTCTGCTTCCTCTGTCCAGTGAAAAGATTTATGTCGCTTCTTCAGCGTATCCATAATTGGTGTGCTAATTTCACTGAAGTTTCAAATGAATTTCTTGTATAAGCTATCCAACCCATGGAAGCTTCGAAGTTTGAATATGCTCTTTGGTGATGGCAAATCCTTAATCGCCTTTATCTTCTCCGGATCCATTTTCAATTCATTTGCACAGATAAAAAAAACCCAAATAAATGAGTTATGTCTTCATAAATGATGATTTCTTCATATTGATCAGCAATTTATCTTGCTACAATCTCCTCATCATGGCAGCTAAATGATTCAACTATTATGCTTCATTTTTGCTGAAGATTAATATATCATCAAGATATACAATCACAGATTTTCCAATGAAGTCCTTCAGAACCTCATTCATTAACCTCATGAAGGTGCTCGGTGCATTCGTCAAGACAAATGGAATGACAAGCCATTCGTATACCCCTCATTGGTTTTGAATGTTGTCTTCCATTCATCACCTTCCCTCATTCTAATTTGATGGTATCCACTATTCAAATCAATCTTTGAAAAATATTTTGCTTCGCTCAAGCATTCCATCAAGTCATCCATCCTTGGCAAAGGAAAACTGTATCTAGAGGTAATCTTATTGATTTCCCTTGAGTCAGAACAGTACATGGAGTCAAGCTCTCTTGAATCAATCCTTTTTCCATCAAATCCTGGACTTGTCTCTTAACTTCTTCATTTTCCTCCGGTGTCATCTGATATGCTACTTTGTTCGGAAAACTGGTTCCAGGTATAATATCAAGGTGATGACTTATACTCCTGATAGGTGGCAACGAATAGGGTAGTTTGTCCACTATTATATCAGCAAATTCTTCCAGCAACTCTTGGATTTTTTCTATAAAATCATCTATTTTCATACTAGTCAAAACAATTTTGGGTTTCCTAACCACAATAAATTGTCTGTCTTCCTTCTTCTTAACCTCCTTAAGAAGTTCCTTCCCACTCATGAGAAGTACGGTGTTTTTCACCTCTGGTACCACTTCTTTATCCTTAATAGGAAGCAACATGTGCGTCCTACCATTTTTTTCCAGAGTATATGTGTTCCTTTTCCCATCATGCACCACATTTATGTCATATTTCCATGGTCTTCCCAACAATAGATGACAAACATCCATGGGAATGACATCACACAAAATCTCATCTTTATATCCCCCTATTTTAAATCCAACTAAACATTATTTAGTCACATTTACCTGATGTCCTTTATGAAACCATGAGACTTTGTACGAGCTTGGATGTGAAACAGTCTCCAACTCCAGCTTTTCTACCATTTCCGTAGATACAAGATTGTTTGTACTACCGCTGTCCACTATGACCTTGCATACCCTGTCTTTGGTCTTGCAAGTAGTCTGAAACATACTGTTTCTTTGGGTTGGGTTCTCTAGCTCCTTCTTTGGATTGAAGAGAACTTTCTACATCATCAAGGATATTCTGCCCTCAGCATATTCTGCCTCAACATTCCATCCTTGAGCTTCAACAATGTGAGTTTCACCACCCTCTTTCTTCCTATCTGGACACTCATAGGATTTATGTCTGATTTTTCCATAGACAAAGCATTTCACTTTTCCTTCTCTGCCTCTTCCTCTTCCTCTTCCTCTGGTTCGAGGAAAAGTATTTCTATCAGTATACTGCCTCCCCTGTGAGATTCCTCCTCTCTCAGATTGAGTTTGTGGTTTCTTCCCCTCTTCTTTAGGCTTCTGATTTCTGTCTTGGGTAATTGTCTTGCCTCTGCTTTGATTTCTGCCTCGACCTCTTTGACCTTTCTTTCAACTCAAGTTCTCGTCATCTTTCAGAGCCAACTAATAAGCATCTTCTACTGTTTGGATGGTCATCATGCTCATCTCGTCCTGAATGTCATATCGCAGACCATTCATATATCTGGCAACTTTCTCATCATCACTCTCCCGATGACCTGCTCTGATGTTTATCCTGTAGAACTCTTCGGTGTATTCTTTCACCGTCATCAACTTCTTCCTCAAATTTTTCATCCTCCGAAATAGATTGATTTGTCTCTGGGTATTTCGCCTTCATTTTTGCGACCATTCTATCCCAGCTCTTGACTTTTTGCTTTCCCTTGCAACACCTATCAACCTGTAGTTCATCCTACCACAGTGTTGCATGCCCTTTAAGTCTGGTAACGACATGTTTAACTTTTTTGTATTCTTCGACATCCTCGTAGTCGAAGTATTTTTCTATAGCCCTAATCCAATATAGAAGCTCTTCAACATCTAAGTTGCCTTCATACATTGGAATGTCCATTTTTTCCCTAGCACCTATCCTTGCAAAAACTCTGAATAATCATTCTTCTACAACATCCTTGACTGCAATTTCATCTCCTTCGTTTCCACCTTCATTTTCACTTTTAGCTTTGTTGATATCTCCAGCGTCAACTGTTTGCCTCTATGTTGTCTCCGTGGCATCAAGCATGTCATATAATTCACACATATCTCTCTCCACTATTGGATCAGGCATGGGCTTGTCTCTTATTCTCGGTGGCATGGCTGTAAAATTCCTCTTTTCTCTCTGCTACATAAAGCAAAGAATTTGTTCTGTCCTCTGATACCACAACTGGTGCAGACCCCCGATCCTCAGGATGAGATCCACACAAGATCTTCACTAGACCACAAAAAGGGTTAACTAACCCCCTTGTCCAAGACCCCAATGATTTTGGGTCTCGTGTGTTATGCACTTTCATCCCAATGCCACCGCTCTCAGCAATCAGTGTAATACGAAATGCGAATGGGCCAAGGTGTAATCCCCCTCTCTTTAGACCCTGGTCTGATAGGACCACACAACGCTTAAATGTAAGTGCCTTTCACAACTTGCAACTTCATGAGTCGGAGTGTTGAGCTACTGTTCTCTTTCCTTGTGAATCCCCAAAACGAGATAAGTCAATTCTATGTGGACTCTGCCAAAGAGACGCATACACGCCACTTATCTCCTCCGCTTTACTCTTCTTACGGGGTGAGTTCTCGCCACCTATCCACAACTATATTGGGATTTTTCTAACCGGGAATCTACAATGCATCGACCCAAACCACTGGTCACGCCATTTCCCAAACTCCAATATGCAAGTTCTTGTGTGAAATCAATGGCTCTCATTGTTCTGGTCCCGACGGTCACCACTCCTCCTGAGCTTATGGGTGTTCAAATACACTCAGTATTAATCCCTCCTCTGGTCTATCATATCCAAAGACCCACGAAACTTCATCACTTCGTGACTCGGGACTTCGAGCGACCAAGAATTTGCGTGTCCTCCAAACTCACGAACCCCGAATTCACGAATTGATCCAACGACGTGGGGTAAGCCACGATCCACAGCTCACGTTGACCCTTGATTCCTATGTGATGGGTTTCTCTGGCCTCTAACCACCTTGCAACTCCTGCAAATCCTACAGCTCTCATGATCTTGCGAGTTCTCCATGCAGAATTCAAACCATCCATTTTCAACTCCATGAGGACTTCTTTCCAAATGACGTGGCATCCTCCCTCCTAAAATGAACTCCCACAAGATGATTTCAACCTCCGTATCCCTTTGAACACTTCAAAGGTTCTATCCCTTCTGAGATTTCACTTGTGAATTCAAGGCTTCCAAAAGGGTCTCTGCACGCACTCCTTGCGGCAAATTTCAAATAACCTTTGGTTATTTTGGACCTATGAATATGTACTCTCTGCAACAAAAATCTTTCAATGTTCCTCTTGGGTTTGTAAAATCCAATACCCCACCCAGCTTGTGCACACCTTGCACGTCTCTGAGCCAACCTTGCACTTTACCCTATAAAAATGCAATTGTAACCCTTCTGAGTGTTCTGAGATTAATTTCAAAACCTGGTCGATGCACTCCTTGCGGACCCTCCACTGCACTCTTTGTAGGAGTTATCATAAAGAGAGACAACTGAAACTCATTCTCACCTTATCCAGAATTCAAACATTCAACACAGAATTCTAGAGCATACACACACACATGGCATTGAAAGAAAATGCATACAGAGAATGCAAGCAAGCCTGTAACATACCATTTAATAGGTGGTTCCAACAACCATAACAAACACATAGATTTGGAATCAAAGCTTTCTTATATTAATTCCAGTGCTCCTATACATGGAAATTAACAGCTAAAATGCATAAAATTATATGTTCTCTTTTATTCTCCTATGCAGCTCTACAACTTACAATTCTAAATTATGTTGTTACAATGATACAAGGGTTGAGGGTGTCTATCGTGCGTTTTCCCTCCTAAGCTCCTAAATTGTCTAATCTATCATTTAAATCTACCTACTTGCATTAAAAATACATAAATGCCCATTACATCCATGGATAGGAACATATGAACCAAAATTTGTTTGGATATTCAATACATAAATGCTAATGCACTTTCCTCCTGCCCATTACATTAATGTTTCAGATTTTAAACTTCAAAACGTTTTCAAAAAAACGTGTTCAAATTACATCTGTGAGTCCATCTATCTCCTTGGTTTTAGGCATGCACTTGGGCTTTATACGATGTTCCTACATCATAATGCATAATATGTAACATGGAAGAGGGGACGATGTTGGAATCTGGTAGTCAATTTGTATATAGCAGAGGACCGGGTTCCAATTGTTTCGTACCAATGCGTTCAATTGTCACTAGTAAGATCATAATTAATGTATATTAGGAAGGATGGGAAGTTAGTGGGGATGCAAGGTAGCAACAAATACTTAGAAACATTTGTGGACTGTGGTAGAGTGAAGCTTGCAAGTTCGAGGAGTCCATGGTGGAATTGTAGAGCATGGAAGTTTTGAGTGCAAGATGTATATCACAGAACAAGAAGAAGCAGAGTTCGAAAGCACCACCCTGGCAAACGCGAACATAAAATTGGCTAAGTATGGAAAGGAACAATGGTTGGTAGGATTATTCATGTGAATAAATAGATGGAGATGAACATATGTCAGCTCGCCAACGTTGGAACCTGTTGGCCCTTGACCAAGTTTTAGAGATCCTTGGTCAGGTTTGACCTATTTTGGGACTTTGACAGGCTGTCGAAGACAAAGCGCAAGTCGAAGATGAGTCACAGGTGAGTGTTGAGGGCTTGTTGGCACTTGACCAAGTTTTGGAGATCCTTGGTCAGGTTTGACCTATTTTGGGACTCCGACAGGTTGTTGAAGATGGAGCGCAAGTCGAAGGAGAAATCACAGAATCTTAGCCCCTTTTAGGGATTTTTTGTTTTTGGGATTATGTAATGGGTATGGGGATATCGACCCATGGGTTTACCCATGTTTACCCTAGCTCGGGGAAGGAGGATCTGGCTGAGTGCGCACAGATCTCTTGTCCTATGCAGAGTAGGATATTGTGGCTCTATGCATATAGATGATGGACTGAATATAATAAAGAGAAGAAGAGTTGGTGGGCGTAGCCCTGGGCTGGGGGTGAACCACGTATATCCTGTGTTATGGTTTCTTTGGGCATTGTGATTGTTTTATTGTTCATATGGTTAATTCTTAGTGTAGTAATGTATTCTTATATGGACATGATATGATAGCTTAATGCTTAGGGATGTGAATGAATGTTATATATGATCTGTTTCCTTATGCTAAGGGTTTAGATGTGGTAAATCTGAGTGAATACTACATTTCTCTGTAATTAGGGTTTTGCCTATGAAGTAAATACAGGATAGATACTAATGAATGATAATTGCTAAGTGTTTTGTTAAGGTGTTGTAATCACATATCTGTGTCCTAGCTAAGGTTGCAAACATTGGAATCCTGCAACCACCCCTACCTCTATCTCGGGTGAGACTTCATCTGCTTTGCAGGTGTTTTCGAAAGGGATGGTAGTTAGGGTTTTGTTGGTGCGTTGTTGACACGTTGAACCCTGGGTCTACCCATGTGCCGACAAATGGTTCTGTTACTAGGAATGAAACTGTGAATGTTGGGAACTGAAGAAAATAGAAATCTCTGTGCATAGATCTGCTACTTTGGTGTGAAGTATTCTACTTGACTTGTGAAGCTATGTGCTAAGAAGAGAATTCAGATCTGAAGAAAAGAGGTAAGAACAGTGAAATTTTTTAAGATTTGAAAGCTTTGTGCTCTGAGAAAGGTAAGATAAGTGAAAATTGTTTTTTTCAAAAGTATGGATCTAGGTATGTTTAATAGATTTGGTCCTAATCTGAAAACTAGGGTACAACTAGAATAAAGAAGATTTGATATGAATAGATCTGATAGAAATAATGAAAGATATGTTATTCCTATGCATAGAAATAATGTTTGGACTAACAAATGGATGCAGGATCCTAGAAAAAAAAATTTGCAGGTTAGTTACAATGATCCTAGTGCGCAATACATGAAAGGCTAGGGATCGTTCAAGAGAAAGAGAGGATTAACTTTTTTCTATAGTTGCAGAAGATCGAGACATCTTGCTAAGGAATGCCCTGGTAGAGGTCCTACTTGCCTTTGTTGTAAATCTATGGACCATGAATTTTTGGATTGCCCTAGAATGATTGCTAAGCTTGAAAGAATGAACATGAGACTATAAAACCCTAAGGAAGGCCAAGAAATTTGGACCATGGAAGAATCCCAGAAAGAATCAGATATTGTATTACTACTAATGAAAGAAACCCTGACTGATCACAAAAATATCAAATTGCCAGAGATATTCAAAGAAAAAGAGTTTATAGAAGCAAGAATATGAGGCTTCGACATAGACTGTGTTCTGGATGAGGAAACACAGGTGAATGTCATGACATAAAGTACTTGGGAAATTTTGGGAAGGCCTGCTATGGTTCCTTCATTAGAAGGAATAGGATTGTTTAGAGGAAAATTGATAACCCTATGTGGAAGACTTACCCAGACCTCTATGCGTTCTCATGGAACTTCGACAGAGGAAGAATTTGAGGTTGTTAAATTTGTTGAGAACAACACCCCATTTTCTATGTTATTAGGAAAACCCTATATTGAGAGAGATTAGATCCAAAGAAAAGAAGAAGAGGCCCTAGAACAGAAAAAGAAAGAATTAAAATATTTCATGACTAGGAGAATAGCGGGCTTGATATAAGAATAGGAGGACAAGTCGAAGCAACTTAGGACCAGAGAGTGGGTTGTTGAAGCTAAAAAAATGTAGGAAAAATTGAAGAACCTATCCATACAAGAAAGTAGAGCACCTACCCCAAAAAGAAAATAAGTATTACCCTTGAACCCTATGACAGAATCTCATCAACGCGAAGTTACTATGTTGAATACATATAAGAATCATACTGGAAAGAGGAATACCAAGACGCAGATCACAGGGATGAAAGATAGAAAGCTCAGTAAGAAGAGAGCAAAGCTAGAAAAGTTGCAGGAGGTTCCGGAGGAGACTTTGCAGAAGGTAGGTTTGAAAAACTAGAACTTCGTCGAGATATCAGAACAACGCCAAGTGGCACTTCGATATGGTAGAGCGATATGACCGTTGGAAGCATTATAATCATTAGATCGATGCCCTGAACAGTTAGAACAACAATTATGGATAGAAAGCTCGCCATCGGGTCATTGGGAAAATGTCGTAACAGACAGAACTGCATTGATAAAGGCTTCTCTTCCATTGGAGAGATTTGTTACATCGTTGTCTACTTATTCCGTCAACTTTTGCACCGAGAATAATTTTTCAAATTGTATCCACGCCAATGAGAGAACTCATTTTTTCTGTGTTGTGTTTACTAAGATTCCACTACCTGTTGAATGGTTGTTGTGTTTACTAAGATATCAAGCATGTATGTCGGATGAACTCAATCGAGTTGAAAAGTCTATAGAAGAAATCTTAATCGATCTAATGGATGAAAAAGTAATGTCCTCACGGCCTCAAGCTTCATTGATGAGAGGAGTGCAAGCCTCTCCGTCGACTGCTCGTGGATCTGGACCATCCTGAGCCACAACCGAGAAAAGAATCAAGCCTTGAGATGACTTGGCGAATGCGAAGTTGATCCTGTCTATTCTTCCCAACTACATCCTGCCCCCTGGATGGCACGGTGAATTGTGACAGTGTCCCAAGGGACTTTGATTACACCCTGGTTACTGCATACCTCCCGAAGGGGATACGTGCAGACTGAACCTAGCTAGACAATATCATGACATTAAAATTTAGCGACTTCAACCTATGGGCTCGCAAGAACCACAACATCCTCACTCCTCACAGGTTCTTGACTAGGACGAAGGGGAAGAACTTGAGGATAATCCCCCAACCATGGACTATGAACCTCGCGTAGTCCACTGTCTAGAACGTGATGAAGATACCACATTTTGAAGGGCACCAGGAAGTTAACATGTTTGTTAAGCTCCTCCTGTTGTGCTACCATGGTGACTATCTATGGCTAGACAGACGCATCATCATTGACCCAACGTTGATCCATAGGATCACTGGATTGAGCATGCAAGGACCAGACCTGCAAGACTTCTATCCAGGGAAGGTTGCATATGGTGCCCTGGAACAAAGGATTAAGGATACCTATGGCGATGTAGAAAAGGGAACGCGAGGCTACAAGGTAGCCACCATCCATAATGGCATAGTGCATCTGTCCTGCTAGCTAATCATAGGGAAGCTAGTGAGAAAGAATATACCTACACAGGTCACAGGGTTCGTTGTTCACCTCACTGGAAAATGCATAGAAGGACTACAAATGAATTGGGAAAATTACTTAGTCAACTAGTTAGAATTGGATTGTCGCGAAGCTCAGGATCAGGGCTATGAGTTCCACTTTAGCTGGCTCTTGATCTTCATCGCGTTTACAACTTGGGAGATGATGGAAGGTGTGACCTTCCTCAACATTGATCCATTTGAGCTACTCACTACGAAGTTCACCATGCTATGGTATTTGAGCGATATGGGAAAACAGTGGCAGTCGAACGCAATATTCCATACCTACTATCTGCAGTTAAAGAGGGCCATTGAAGATGTCCCTTGTATGATGCCAAACACCCTACATTGGTTCAATCCCCTTATGAATTTCCGCATAGATCGACATTTTATTTATATCACTGTGTGCACAGACGAGAGTAAAGAGGAACTTCATTTATACTATAAGCTCATAGGAGAGGACCTAGAAGAGATAACTAAGGACTGGCCTGCAAAGATCCTTATCCCTGTTGACCCTACAAAATTTTATGATCTCGAACTAATCGGAAGCCTAGAGGCCACTCGCGAAGAACATGACACACCTAGAACCAACAGAAGGAAGAATATAAAAGAGGTATAGAACCTGAGAAGTGCATCAGAAGAAACTAATTCAAAATCACCTGGAGGAGGAGGTAACGACGAAGTAGATAAATAAGAGGAAAATGGGAAAGAATATCAACAGAAGAAAGGAAAACTAACACCACCTAGGAATCCCATTGATGAGACTGATCCATCTAAGAAAAGAAAGGTTTCTCCCATGAAACCTATCTCACAAAAGTACAGAGCTAGTAAGACCAAGTTGCAGACTGTGCTCACACTCGATGACTTCGAATTCATCATCACAACTGTATCAACTGCTTCACAAGACATTTTGCAAAACAGAGAAGCCAAACAATAATCCATGTATGATAGAATTGAGACAGAGTTGAAAGGATTTTAGCAATCCCTTCACTCCATCTGCGCAATGTCCATTGTTCCCTCGCCATCAAAAGAAACAGAGTTTGGAGACGAGCCTGCCCAACTCCGTAGACTAGCTGATGTGATCAAAGCTCTCCTTCATCACGCACAAGAATAAAAGGAGCATGCGACAGTGTCCCTGAAGCAAGCACAAGAAACAGTGATAGAGAAACGCAGGATTGCGTAGCAAGAGAAGGCTTCCCTCCAGTCAAAATTCGAAGAAGAGAAAGCACAAATCTAGTGAGAGAAGGAAGAGTTGCTCGTCGAGCAAGTTGGAGTAAAAGAAGCAGTCAGCAGAGCACTCTGCTCTGTGATGGACTTAGAGAAAAAGGAGGAAGACCTGGTAGAGAATCAAGTAGCGAAGCTCGCTGAAGCCATTCAACATATTCAACAAAGAATAACATATCTAGAGCTACAGTCAGTGCCAAACACTCTGCAGGACATGCGGGATAAAAGAGAAGCAACTGCTCGAAGCACAGTTGAGAGAATCAAGACCTTCGCCATGGAATGTAACCAAATCAATGATTGCAATGCACAAACTTATGAATGACTTACTAAAGAACCTGAACTAAAGACATTGGAGTCCCAAATCCAGGAGGCAAAGCAACAAGCAAAAACGATACATGCACAGTTGAAGGTCTTGTCTGTAGTTGAAAGAATGAAAAGATCACAGGAACAACACACTGTTCAACAACAAGTCCACGCCATACAGAGAAAAGTCATGGAAGTGTCTCAACGGCTCCAGCCAGTCCAGGATAAATATTGTCAACTGTTTGAGGAGATTGAAGGACGAGGAGAAGAACTAGAGAAAGTAGTCACTACAATTGAGAAATGCTTGGAAGGACCTGCGAATGAGGCAGTTCTTCAAGAATTCGTCGAGCCGGAGGCCTTGGCGCAGCAACAGGTTGAAGCAGCTCAAGCCAAGCTTGGGGATTTTGAGATAGAACTAACCAAAGAAGAGTGACTCAGGACGAGTCACATGTGAGTGTTGGGGGCTTGTTGGCCCTTGACCAAGTTTTAGAGATCCTTGGTCAGGTTTGACCTATTTTGGGACTTCAACAGGTTGTCGAAGATGGAGTCCAAGTCGAAGGAGAAATCACGGAATCTCGGCCCCTTTTAGGGATTTTTGGTTTTTGGGATTATGTAATGGGTATGGGGATGTTGTCCCATGGGTTTACCCATGTTTAGGCTCATTTTTTAATGTATAAATAGATGTCTAGGCGATGTAAGAAGAGACACAAAGGATGATATAGACATCTGTGTAATGATGTGTTAAGTGCAAGTGATAGTTATACATGCTTTGTGCATACTGTGTGAAGCTTGCAAGGGTAAGTGCAAGTAACTGTAAGAGATTGTGTAAAGGCTTTGTGTTGTACCCTAGCTCAGGGAAGGAGGATATGGATGAATGGGCGCAGATCATTTTTTCTATGCGGAGTAGGATCTTGTGGCTCTATGCATATATATGATGGACTGAAGATAATAAAGAGAAGAAGAGTTGGTGGATGTAGCCCCAGGTTGGGGGTGAACCACGTATATCCTGTGTTATGGTTGCTTTGGGAATTTTGATTGTTTTATTGTTCATATGGTTAATGATTAGTGTAATAATGTATGCTTAGATGGACATGATATGATATCTTAGTGCTTAGGGATGTGAATGAATGTTAGATATGATCTGTTTCCTTATGCTAAAGGTTTAGATGTCGTAAATTTGAGTGAATACTACATTGCTCTATAGTTAGGGTTTTGTCTGCGAAGTAAATACAGGCTAGATACTAATTAATGATAATTTCTAAGTGTTTTGTTAAGGTGTTGTAATCACATATCTATGTCCCAGCTAAGGTTGCAAACACCGGAGTCCTGCAACCACCCCTGCCTCTACCTCGAGTGAGACTTCATCTACTTCATAGGTGTTGCCTAAAGGGCCGGTAGTTAGGTTTTTGTTGGTGCATTGTTTAAGCATTGAACCCTGCATCTTCCTGTGTGCCAACAGAACCCACGATCATATAGAGGCGACTAAGTGCCAATTTTTTTGTACCAGTGTGTTCAATTGTCACTAGTAAGAGCATAATTAATGTATATTAGGAAGGACGGGAAATTAGTGGGGATGGAAGGAAGCAACAGATAATTTCAAACATTTGTGAACCATGGTAGAGTGAATCTTGTGAGTTCAAGGAGTCTGTGGTGGAATTCTAGATCACAGAAGTTTTGAGTGCAAGATGTATATCAAGGAACAAGAAGTAGCAAAGTTCGAAAGCGCCAACCTGGCATCCGCGACCATAAAATTGGCTAAGTATGGAAAGGAACAATGGTCTGTCAGATTCGTCATGTGAATATATTGATGGATATGAGGTTGTGTCAGCCCGCCAACAATGGAACCCATGATAATAGAAAGGTGACTAAGTATATAACCATAAAGAGATAATACATGGGAAGAAGAAAAGGGAAAAAGGGCTAAGGATTCTGCGGTGGAGTTGTAGATCACAGAAGTTTTGAGTGTAAAATGTATATCACAAAACAATAAGAAGTAGATTTCGAAAGTGCCAACCTGACAACCACAACATTAAAATTGTCTAAGTATGGAAAGAAAGAGCGGTCGGTCGGATTCGTCATATGAGGATATAGATGGAGACGAAGATATGTCAGCCCGCCAATGCTAGAACCCGCGAGCATAGAAAGGAGACTAAGTATATAATGAGAAAGCGATAATACATGGGAAGAAGAAAAGGGAAAAAGGACTAAGTATCTTACATAAGAACATCTATTGTTCATTTATTAATGCCAATATTTTCCCTGGTGAGTTCTCACTAGTAAAAGCATAAATTGTAGATCACGAAAGTTCTTTGGGTGCAAGATGTATATGACGGAACAGGGGACATAAGTGTTGGATACCGCAAACCCAAGACCCAGTGAATACATAATTGGCTAAGTATTGAAGGGGACCGCGGTCAGTCGGGCTCATGGTGTCAAGATATAGATAAAGAGCTGACAATTTGAATATAGAACCACAAAGGGATAATAGAGGGGGAGAAAAGAGGAAAAATTAAAATATTGTTTATATTTATTCCAATAGTATTCATATTAATATATATTAATAGATTATTTCTGGTCCAAATGTAAATCATCTTCCAATTTGTAGGAACCTGTTAGGTTCACAAATTTCATTGAAATATATAAGCAATATAAAGGGAAAAAATGGTGGATGGTTGGGCTCGTGATGGGGCATTCTAGCGGACAAATTGTATATCGTGGAACTGTGGGCACTGTTTGCAAGCTGCGAAAGATTCAAAACACAATTTTGAGTCTGTCAATCCCGGAACCCGCAATCAAAAAAGTGTCCAAGTATGATATAGGGAAACACTAGCCTGGACTTGTTTTCGCTAATATATTGAAATTTGTAATAGCTTTTCCATTACCTGAAAATATCTTCTTTGCATGAAATAATGACTAGGAATTGGAGATTTCGTGAACCCGCCAATGTGAGGATCCAAAATAGGGTGAAAGGGCCTCCCCAGAAGATGTGAGGCCCCGATGGTCAAATTGTATAGATCATAACCTTTGAATGCATAATGTGTAACCTGGAAGAGGGGACTATGTTGGAGTCCGGTAGTCAATTTGTAGATGGCAAAGGTCCAAGTGCCAATTCTTTCCTACCAATGTGTTTAGTTGTCACTAGTAAGAGCATAGTTAATGTATATTGGGAAGGATGCGAAGTTAGTGGGGATGGAAGGCAATGATAGATACTTTGAGGCATTTGTGAACCCTCGTAAAGTGAATCTTGCGAGTTTGACGAGTCTGCGATGGAATTGTAGATCATGGAAGTTTTGATTGCAATATGTATATCATGGAAGAAGAAGCAGTTGAGTTCGTAAGCGCCAACCCGACAACCGTAGCCATAAAATTGGCCAAGTATGGGAAGGAACAACGGTCGGTCAAATTCATCATATGAGGATATAGATGGAGATGAATATATTTCATCCCGCCAACCCTAGAACCCACGATCATAGAAAGGTGACTAATTATATAACCAAAAAGTGATAATGGACCGGAAGAAGAAAAGGGGAAAAGGACTAAGTATCTCACAGTAGAAAATCTACTTTTCGTTTATTAATGCCAATTTTTTCGAACCCCTGGTGAGTTCTCACTAGTAAAAGAATAAATTGCATATCATGGAATTTCTTTAGGTGCAAGATGTATATGACGGAACATGGGACATAAGTGTTGGATATCGCAAACCCAGTACCTGGTAGCCAGATAATTGGCTAAGTATTGGCGAAGTGAAAGTTCTTATATTTATTCCAATAGTATTCATATTAATATATATAAATAGATTATTTCTGGTTCAAAATGTAAATCATCTCCCAATTTGCAGAATGTTGTTCGTTTTGCAAATTTCATTGAAACCATAGAATTTTTGAGTGCAATATGTATATATTTGAACAAGAAGCAACAGAGTTCGAAAGTTCCAACTGGGCAACTACGGCCACAAAATTGGCTAAGTATGGAAAGGAACAACAGTCAGTCGGATTCATCATGTGAGGATATAGATGGAGATGAAGATATGTCAGCCCGCCAACCCTAGAACCCATGATCACAGAAAGGAGTCTGAGTATATAACCAAAAAGAAATAATAGATGGGAAGAAGAAAAGGGGAAAAGGGCTAAGTATCTCATAGAAGAAAATCTATTGTTCCTTTATTAATGGAAATCTTATCGAACCCCTGGTGAGATCTCACTAGTAAAAGCATAAATTTCAGATCATGAAAGTTCTTTGGTTGCAATATGTATATGACAGAACATGGGACATAGGTGTTGTGTACTGCAAACCTGGGACCCAGTGGCCAGATAATTGGCTAAGTCTTGGCCAAGAGAAAGTTTTTATATTTAAACACTTTTCATATTATTATATATTAATAGATTATTTTTGGTTCAAATGTAAATCATCTTCCAATTTGTAGAATGTTGTTTGGTTTGCAAATTCGTTGAAAACAATAAGCAATAGAAAGAAAGACAAAATATATATATATGACTCAATATTTTTTTGTATATGCGTGAATATTATCAAATAGAAGAAGTTGTAATATATGAGAGATATTGAAAAGGAACATGATGTCAACACTTGAGTTGCCTTGTTGTAATAGTCATTAATTCATTATGTTTACGGGCCCCGAAGAATGAAAGAAGGGCGGGCCCTCCAATTTCTTTGTTTAAATATAGGGTGGGATCCACATAAGTATGGCCTATGATAAATTATTCTTCCATGTAAAATGTAAGGGACAAACAGAGTAGCCTTTATTTAAATCGAAATATTGAGCAAAGAAAATAAAAGCTTGTGGTCCATGTTTATTGACACACAAAAAAAAGATACTAAATAAAATGAAAAGAAATACGAGAGATTGGAAAACACCATTAAAAAAAACGTAAATTTTCTATATTCAAATAACATGGGTTACAAAATGCAGTTGACATTATTTTCCACAATGACTACAATTTGGCCTATCGCCGACCAAAAACAATATGTACAATACTGAAGCTTGTGGATACTCTTCTTTACGATCAAATGTTGAATATCAACTTTGGGTCTTGGGCTTCATTGGTTCTTCCAACTAGATCTATCCTAGATTTTTGAATAGTTGTCTCTTCTAGATATGGCCTGCTAGCATTAGTTAGTTATTCAACATTCCATTCTTTCTTAAGTGTCAATTTCCCTCTGTCGTTGAAAACTTGGAGTTTAAGGTCCCTTCCTTGTAATGTTCCTAAACATTCACATCCGAGACAACTTAGAAATGTGATTCAGGCCCAATTCAAAGTCAAGGGAGTCATTTTATGTGATGTCATCTTTGGGGGAAACAAATCTTGTTAGGAAACAAAAGATGAGACAAAACAAAATTCAAGTATGTTGTGACTGTTATTCTCCCTGTATTTGATCATCTCTTTGGTTGAAAAGCATGCCTAAAGATTTGTATGTTGGACTTATTTGTTTTATTATGGTAAATTGGAAGGGATGTCCAAGGCAGCTACAAAATGTTCCTCCATTGAAGTACATAACTTATTCAAGTAGCACAGGTCTGGCAAGTGTATCAAATGTTACAGATCGCATCAGAATATATCTTTCGTCGCAGGGGTGGAAGAAATGGTGGCCTACAAAAAGGTATGGAATGTTCGGAAGTGACGCCAAATATTACTTCATGCCCTATTACTCCATGCCCAAATACACTTAGAAGGAACTATAAAATTGGATACCAACGAACATGAGAAACTGTATGCGTGTTTGAAACAACATTCTAAAATTACAGAATGTTTTATGCCAAAGTTGTAATAGAATTGACAAACAGCCAATTTCTATGTCAAATAGTGTTGAGCGACCTATGGATGCAGTAACAGACTCAACATATAATCAACTTTTGATCACTAATAATACTAATGTCAAGTGTAAGAATTCATGATCCCAGGTTCTAGGTAGTTTCACCTCCAGGCATCCACATAGGCAGTGACCCCAGGCTCCAGATAGCTTCGGCTTCGAACTTTGACATTAGCGATGGAGATGGGAATAGTGCTACTGACTGCAGTGCGACAATGCGATGAACAAGCAGGGTTGTCATTTTCAAAGCACTTAAACTTCAGGATTGTCATATCTGCAAAGAACATCGTGTTTAGTATTTCTTTCTCATGAAATATACAATGTTTCTTTGATTCCATAAATCTTTGAACATTGGGTGTCCTGTGCGATAATGACCTTGACATTAGGTACATGTCAGACATATATTATCTGACATTGCAGTGTTAATGCAATTGATATAGTAGACGATGGCTCAATTGCATTGGCACAAGCAATATTAATTTTGTGAATAATTAACATCCTTGAAGGACGTGAATCCCAAAAAATGCCTAAAATGTTTCGAACAACCGTCTATTAGAAAATTACAGTGTTCTATATTTTAAAAAATAAGAAATTGTATGGTCTGAACATTTCATTTTTTTCAAATATCGCATCAACTTCAATAGAAGAAATGCATTTTCCTTATCCAAAGCAAGGGAAATAGAAGGAATACTGACATTAGGTGGAAACAGATTGAGAAACACACCACTACATTAAGGTCTCCTCTAAAAATTAAAATAAAATGATTACATGAAGGTGGTAGTAAAACGTGATTTTCAGAAACCAAATCATTACTTGAACACGTGAAAATTCTTGTAGAAGGTGGTAGTATAAAGTAATCCTCAGAAAGTGTTGCAAATTCCATAATCCATAATTCCTTCCCATTAAATTTTTCCAGTTACATGTCGATGCAGGGATTAGAAATTTTTGACATCAGTGTTCCCTGGTTATATACCCACCTTCAATCATGAGGGGAATATTCGTGTAAATAGGTGCAACCCATCGACCTAGATGCAACCATATGCATAGGAGTAGTAAAATAAAAAATGTGCAATAGCGATAGAAAGTTGATTATATGTGGAGTATGTAACTACATCCAGTGGAAAATGAAAAAACTTTGACAAAGAATATGGATTTCTATCAAGTCTGTTACCACACCCAGAAGTAGCTCAACAAACTTTGCAATAGAAACTTCTGTAATTTTAGTATGTAGTTTTAACCATCCATACAATTTCTCTTACTCACGATGATCCAAATCTATAATTTCCTTCTGAGTACATTCATGAATGGAGTAATATTTTGCATCATTTCCAAATATTATAGACCATTTTGCAAGCCACAGTAAGTGCGACTCCACTGACGGAAGGAAAATTCTTATGTTCTTTGCAGAATTTGATACACTTGCCAAATATTTGTTGTTGGAAGAAACTACATACTTTAACGAAGGAGCTTTTTGTAGGTGACCTCAAAATCCCTTCCAAATACCATCAAGAAAACAAATAATATCAAAAAACAAATCTCCAGGTGGGCCTTTCAACCAACCAAAGAATCGAATACAGGGAGATCACCAATCAGAAGATACTTGTTTGTTTTTTTTTCACTGTCTGAGTTTCTGTTGGCTAACAATTTTTTTTTTGGCTCAAAGATCACGTCACATAAAACTATTCTCTCATATTTCAATTGGGCCTCAATGGAATCACTAAGGTGCCTTACATGTCCATCACCAAGAACATTAGAACGAAGGCACCCTAAAGCCCAACTCTTTGATGATAGAGAGAAATGGGAATAAGTATTTAAAATCAACGCTGGAGGATGACAATATAATATTCTGTATATTTTGGTTTAGTTCATCTTAATGGCAGATGCCCTTGATATTTTCTCTTATCAATGCCAATCTTTTTGAATATGTGTGGTGAATAGTGACTAATAGCATGTAATAACATTCCCATATTCGAGAAGATTCTAAAATCTGACAACCTATAACATATGCACAATATTAAAGAGGAACATGATGTCAAGACCTCTATGGATGACATGTGTGTGGATGGAAGTGTGGTAGTACAATATTGCATTGTTACTATGATGATGCCTTTAAAAAACTAAAATAGCCAATATTTTTTTTGCAAATTCAAAATGCCAATATTTTCGCTTATTAATGCCAATGTTTTCGAATATGTATGTTGAATAGTGACTAACAACATGTAATAACATTCTCATATCCGAGAAGATTCTCAAATATGACAACCTATAACATATGCACAATATTAAAGAGGGACATGATGTCAAGACCTTTGTGGATGACACACTCGTGGATGGCAATGTGGTAGTATAGTATTTCACTTTTACTATGATGATGCCCTTAAAAAACTAAAATAGCCAATATTGTTTTTTTGCAAACTCGAAATGCAAGCAAAATAAATTATCATATCCCATAATATTTGTCTGTTTATGCATTTTAATGGGAGATGTCCTCGAGTTTTCCGCTTATTAAATCCAATATTTTTGAACCTGTTTGGTCGATTGTCACTTTTAAAAGTATAATTAATGTGCATTGGGAAGGGAGGAAGGTGGCGGGGATGGAGGGGAGCGACAAAATTATTTTAAACTTTTCTAAACCCGGGAATGCGTGAACCCATGAAACTTTGAAGACTCGACTAAGTATGGAAAGGCAGGTTGGATAGACATACCCATCATAGGTAGAGGCAGGGTTGTGAGTTCGAGGATTTTGAGGTCTAATTTTAGAGCATGAAAGTTTTGGGTGCAAGATGTATACCCCGAACACGAGTTACCATAGTTCGATAACACCTATCTGCGAACCCGCGTTCATAAAATTGGCTAAGTATGAAAACAAAGGATGCTCAGTCAGAATCATGATGTGAAGATATAGATGGATATGATGATTTGTTAGTTCTACACACTGGGAACCCTCCAGCACAGAAACGTGACAAAGTATAGAACCAAAAACGCATAATAGAGGGTAAGAAAAAAAGGGAAAAATGAGCAAGTTTAGAAGAAATTGGATAAATATGAAAATGAACGATAGCTGGCCGGAGTCATGATTTGAAGATATAGATGGAGATTACGGATTTTCATTGGCCACCCCGGGAACCCATGACTACAGAAACGTGGCAAAATATAGAACCAGAAATGCACAATAGAGCGAAAGAACAAAAGGTAAAAACATGAAAGTTTACAAGAGGAAAAAGAAAGGGAGTGAATAACTTTATCCTTCAGACAACAACACTTACTCTCATAAATATGAAGCCATAGGAAGAAATCAACCATGGGAAAAACATCGTCAGCTATGAAATATAGTTGGAGCCCGACAAGCATTGGTTGAAGTCGTAGGAGATGCAATTTACATTGACTGCAAAATTTTGCATATTATTTTATGTTAATAGTATTTTTCTGGGGAGCCAACTGAAAAAAAATGTAAGAACATATCCAACTGCAGATGAAGCACCCCAACATCGCAAATATTAATCAAACACGAGAAATCAGCAAACAACAACCCAGTTAAGAAGCACCAAAAGGCCCAACTACAGCCATAGGAACCGAAACCTACAAAGTTGAATCAAACATTAAATTAAAAATAACTCAGTAGAAACCTTAAAACTAAAATAACCAAAATACGAAACCCTAATATAAACCTAAATAAACCCTAATATAAAATTAAACAAACAATTAATTTTATTAAAAAATAAAAAATTATATACCTAAACCCTAAAAAAAAAAAAAAAAAAACTTAAATAATTCACATAATACCTAATAATTAAAAACCTAGAACATAAAACTTTAATTAATAAATAATTAACATAAACCCTAAATAACCAAAATAAGAAACTCTAAAAATCTTAAACAAATAATTAATGAAATAATTCTACAAAAAACTTAGCTGAAACCTAAGTTTTTTCCCCATACTTCCAATATTTATACCAACTCTTCCCATATTTTTAACCTAGGCTCAATGTCCTGAAGATGGATCCTGATTTGGATCTGAAACGTCGATATTCTATTGACAAAAATGTGGCTATTCTAATCAAAACTAAAAATCCCAACCACAGAAATCTCATTAATCACACAAGATTGTATCAAAACATTCGGAGGAAATTGTATTACAACACATCTGTTAACCAAATAGTTCAGGTTGTGAGACCTGTCAGGTAAAATTCAAAGCTGGGAGGACCGTCCAAAGGCCAATGTTTGACACAAAACCTACCTCCCTCACATAAACAATGACACATCGCAAAAGGAAATTGTATTACAAAGATGTTCTGCGAGAGGATTTCGACTCAGGCATCCCCACCTACAAACTTCAAACATCAAGAGAAAATAAACACAACACACAAACCCACCCGTCAATGGGGAACGACAGAAGGGCAGTTCCAATCGTGGTTGCAAAACCCTAAGAATGCAAACTACAACAAGACCAATAGGAAAATAACAAATCAGTGAACATACAAGAAGCAAGCATGAACCAGTGAACCAACAATGCCGGTAAAGAACAATATTTCCCACATTGACTGCACAAAACATTGCATATAAAAAATGGAAAAAAATGTATTGTAATAGACCTGCTAAGTAAAAATTTAAGGCTGTGAACCCTGTTAGGTAAACATTTAAGTCTGTCATAACTGCTCTATAAACATTTAAGAAAGAATGCAGTGTGTTAGGTCTATTACATACAAAAAAAACATTGATTATATTACTTTATAAAATTAAAATAAAAAAAATTAGTAACAATAGTTCGAATAGTATAACCTATGTAAGTAAAAACAAATTATTCAAAAGACAAAACTTATAAAAAAATGACTATCTATGTTCAAAACTTTGGATATCCAAACATTTCAAGAAAAAAATAGGGAACTAATAATAACTTAGAAAGACCGTATATGATAAAAAAACATTGGATATGGTAACATATAAAACATTGGGAATAGTGAATCTGACAATAAGACCTCCAATCTGTTATCCAATTAGATCATGACATATATGCTATTTTTTATTATATAAAAAATAAAGTTTTTAGTTCCCTAGCTCCAACAATAGATATTATGCAAATATTTTTGGTCAAAGGACAAACTAATATGAAGTCAACGAATTATCGATCACTATAGTCCCTCTATGCCTTTGGCAGGGACTAATAAGAGGTAGGGAACTTCTCAAAGAACATAAAACAAAACACAAAACACTCTAGTGAGAGCATGAGAGCATGAATAGTAAAGGTTTTGTATTTGAAATGGGATAACAATATTCTAACTCAAATCATATTAACATGTTAGATTTATAAGTATTTGTGTCATAATATTACACTTTGTTCAATTTTTTATTGGTATATTTGAGTTTCTCTCAAGTTTATTTTGTAACTTTAGGTTATGTGGTATTGTCTTGCCTTGATCGTAATGATTTTATTAGCTTGTGCCTACTACAACTAGAATATGCCTCTTCGACTAGCCTGTGCTTACTATAACTAGAATATGCCTCTTCGACTAGCCTATGCTTACTACAACTAGAATATGCCTCTTCGCTTAAGGTTTGTCCATAACTTTTCCTTAAGCTATAATCTATTAAATATAATTAAGTTTACTTTTAGAAGATGGGTTACACTTTTGCTTGTTTTATGAGAAAAAAACTGTATTTTCACAAGTTATTCAACTTCTGACATACAAAAGTATTTTTTTTATTTAGAATTTCACTTTATAGTAAAACCAAAACTTGTGAAGAATTGTGTTGGCTTTCCAATGACTATTTTTCAAAATTTTTTTATCACGATTTGATATGTCAATTTGACAATTGTTTAACAGTATGTTTCTTAAACATGAAATGAATGATAATGAGTTACTTATTT
>JZKD02S2232513.1:0-10590 GCA_000966675.3 Picea glauca | reverse complement strand
ATGACAACAAATCTTAGTGGGTATGACATGGATGGGGTCATGTTGGATCTAGGATTCGATGTGAACATTTTACCCAAGAAATTTTAGGAAGTGATCGGGAAACTGAATTTGGTCTAGTCTCCCATTCATCTTCGATTAGCCAATCAGTACAAGATCTACTCCATTGACTAAATGGAGCAGGTAGAGGTGAATAGAGGATTAAAAAAAAAATCAACTTCAAAGTCATTGAAATTATGGATGAGTCAGATCCCTACCCTGCATTTCTAGGAATCAAATGGGATTTTGATAACAATGCAGTGTTGAATTTGAAAAATATTCAAATGTCATTTGAGACAAACACCCTGTATGTGGTTGTGCCACTTGATCCATATAAAGGTGACTGCTGCAATGATCCTGTCAACATGGATGCACAGGGAGGACTGCATCAACCCCACCGAAGACGAAGAATTAAGTTGGAGGAGTGTCAAATCTTATGACACAAATTCTGAAGATGCCTTAGAGAGATGGTAGAATAAGCTCTATGAGGTGGAAACAATGAGGTGTGACCACATCTAGGCAGAGGAAGGAATGTAATAATTTGTCTCCTATCACTATGATGGGTCGAAGCCAATGGATTTATTACTTGCATGACTCTAGGACATACCAAAATATTATATATCTCACACCCTCAATATAGTCCTGGTTGGCACCCTAACACGATGGTGGGCCGTGTATCGGGAACCTCACCAAGAATGGGAAATTGTTGAGGAGGATATCTGCTTTTATTTTAGAGCTAGATAAATCATACCTCATCTTACAACTCTTGGCGAAATAAGGTGGTTATCCAAGAAAATGCACAGTACATGCTGCAAATATATAACCTCATACCGCACCCTCCCATACCCCTCTCCACTACCACCAGCTCCAAAAGTTTTTAGTGAAATGGTTTCCCCTCCATCTACCTTGACTCTACATCCAATAATTGACTTTACCTGCCCCCCAAAATCATTCACTATACAAAACCCATTTCCCCCCCACCCGATAGAGCCAGATGATATCAATCCCAATATCGATGAACTCCTCCATCAATGAATCCTACCAGAACCAATCGTCCTGGAACATGAACCCCGATATTCGACAATAATCACCAACATACCCTTAGAACAACAATGTGAATCACTAGGGGCCACTTCACTCTCATAACCTTATCACTCAAATCCAACTAGGGTGTGGAATCCTCATGTGCGACGTCCCAACTAACACGCTTTACTTCACGCGTGCATTTGTTTCATCCACGCTATGGTTCTTATGTACAAGATCCTCTTGTCAACATATTTCAGTACCAGTCAACATATCCTGTTTATTAGCTGGACAAGTATCCCCTAGCACCATCGGTACTACCATGTCATACATTTGACAGATCAATGGTTGCTTGATCCATCCAACCTTCATCCCACTCTAGTCGCGCATACTGACGAATTCCCAAGACCAATTTCTATATTTCCAAGGTTTTCAAAGCAGGAGTACTCTTGTACAATAATTCCTATCACTGGCCCCTGACATCCATTCAAACTAAATATCAGATGAAGTTCCTGGCAACAACACTTATCTGCTAGATGCAACAATTTAAATCCAACACAATTCACCACTCAATGGTACAACATCTATTATAATACTTAATTCAACCAAGCATACCATCATGAAAGTAAATCGACATTGGGATCTCTCCACCACTATATTCTTCATTGTTTGTGACACCTTACCTCCGTCACACTCATCACATCAGCTCCTTATTTTCCATACTCCTCCTATATAAATAACCCCCCTCCTCCCCATATTCGGTGGATAAATTCCTCCACATCCTAGTATGAGTTTCTCTATCCCTTCCCCCTCCCTAGTGCTATTTCCTCCATCTGTCATTAAGTTCATGATCTAATTCCACCACTTCTATGGGATGTTTGCTTCACCACCTCCGCCATCCCTGACCAGTCACACACTTTCGTTCTTTCACCTACTGAGATTCTACTCTACTAACTTACCTTCCCTTCCACTACTAAATTCCACCATGCTTCATTTCCTTCACTGATATGGTGGGATTATTAGTTCATCCCATTTCATGCTTCATTGCCTTTTATGATGAAGCATGCTTTCTTCTCTTTCCTTAGCTTCACCACCTCCTTCCACACCTTTGGGACACACATCTCTTTACACATGAAGAATTGGCCCTATCTTTTCTCCCCCCCATATTNCTATTATAATACTTAATTCAACCAAGCATACCATCATGAAAGTAAATCGACATTGGGATCTCTCCACCACTATATTCTTCATTGTTTGTGACACCTTACCTCCATCACACTCATCACATCAGCTCCTTATTTTCCATACTCCTCCTATATAAATAACCCCCCTCCTCCCCATATTTGTTGGATAAATTCCTCCACATCCTAGTCTGAGTTTCTCTATCCCTTCCCCCTCCCTAGTGCTATTTCCTCCATATGTCATTGAGTTCATGATCTAATTCCACCACTTCTATGGGATGTTTGCTTCACCACCTCCGCCATCCCTGACCAGTCCCACACTTTTGTTCTTTCACCTACTGAGCTTCTACTGTACTAACTTACCTTCCCTTCCACTACTAAATCCCACCATGATTCATTTCCTTCACTGATATGGTGGGATTATTAGTTCATCCCATTTCATGCTTCATCGCCTTCGATGATGAAGCATGCTTTCTTCTCTTTCCTTAGCTTCACCACCTCCTTCCACACCTTTGGGACACACATCTCTTTACACATGAAGAATTGGCCCTATCTTTTCTCCCCCCCATATTACGGGAGACTATCGCCCATAATGCCACATGTTTGATTTTCTATCTGACACATCTTCCCTCATGCACTCCAACTCTATCTATCACCCTCATTCCTACCCCCATAATCCCCAGACCTGAGTCAGGCGACACCTCCAGTCTCCTTTGATGATTTTCTCTTACTCAAGTTCAACCATCCTGATATATGGTTTCCCCAAATGATGATTTTCTCTTACTCTTCTCTCTTCCCTTCGAATATTAGCATCTGGCTTGAGAACGAGTCAAGTAATAGTTGTGTGGGCTTATTAGTAGCCAAAGTTTTGGGTCCATTTTTGTGCACGTGCAAAAAAAAAAGTTGTGAGCATTCATCCAAAATATTTGCAATCACCTAAAAAGATGAATGAAATAATTCCATAGTGCATGCATCTATCCAAGTTTTGTTAAGCAACACTCCAAGTCTAAAGGCGGTCAAGAGTGCTCTGATCCGAGTTTTTTCAGTTGAGCGCACCGGTCCGTGTTTTGTTAGTTGCGCAAGAAGAAAGAAATTAATCATTGAGATATCTCCCTAATCTAGAAATCCTTAGAAACCACTTATTGATTTACATATATACATGTAGTATATAACTTGATGCAAGATAATTTATTGATCGTATTGGGGTGGTTTGAAAAATTCTGATGATGTGATTTGAACCCAAAATATCATAAAATGAATATTAGCTTGCTTGAATATAATGAGATGTCACAACAAAAAAATAAAAGAACTCAAATTACATACTTTTGTTTCATCTTTAAGTTCCATTCAATCCAATGAAGATTGCCTTCTCCATAACAAGCATCAAAATCACATGTAAAATGACTCACATATGCCAATTTAATGGATACTCTTAAATTCCATTACTAAAAAAAAGAAAATAACTACACCATTGAAATCCTTGTGAAATTATGAAACTTTTGACTAAAGTTGACCAACTTCCAAACTAGCTCAATTTCACACTCTTTGGCACACAAAAAATGCATTAAATTCCCATTAATGAAAAATATGGGCTAAGACTATTACAAATGACCTCAAATCACGAAAATAACTCATATTCACGATCCTTGCAAAAACTCGTGCATAATCGATATAAGACACTTGAAATTCCATCAAGGTACCATTTGACATGCTTTACGGTGAAACACCAAACTTGGCTTGTACTTGCACATACTTCCCTACAGTATGTACCATCTCAGGATCCATTCCCTTCTTAGGATTCATTCACCTCAAAAATTTTGCATAGGGATTTTTGTCATTGCATTGGAATTGGTGCCCAATATATAGGCCACGGTCATGCANCTCTTTATCTTTGCACAGAAGATACTCTTTCTTTCTTTCATCTTCAAGCAACAGATATATTTTTCTTATCTTCACAGATAATATGTATTAGCTTCACACATAAGATATTCTATGAATGTTTCCATTCCTTTTATGTTCTCCCTTCTCTTGTAGTCATCTATCTCACCCATCCACTGGGGAGGACTACTACCATAGCTTCACTCCTAGTCTCCCACATGAACTAGAGAAGCTAAGATTATAGCCTGGGAAAGACTAGACTCCCTTTCCATGATCCACGCAGGATCACGACACAAAACTCAAGAGCCAAATAACCATTCCACATGGTAAAAGTTTGTGTTCCAGGCTACTCAATCCTTGGCCAGAGGAGAGTATCTACCTGCTGCCCCTTGGATAAGCATCCACACTCCTCTCTACGAGGGTGGTCACAATCCTCTCTACGAGGGTATTCTATCATGTCCCTAGAGTATCCAAAACTCAACACTTGGACAAAGGACAACCTTGGAAAATTTCTCATTCCCCTTCTCTATGAAGGTCTCTTTATTCTCTAAGAAGTTCTTTTCTCTTTTCCTTCTCTACGAAGGTCTACCTGTGGGATTTCTCATTCCTTCTCTACGAAGGTATCTTCTCTTTCTCCTTCTCTACGAAGGTCTAACTATGGGATCTGAAAAAATATCTTGTGGTCCAAAGTATTTCCATGGTATAATACCATGCTACCCATCTACTGGGCACCATCCATATACTAGATAACTTTCATCTTGATCAAAATATCTGGTCACCATCCATCTACTTTCCTAATTGCACCAAATCATGATCCTCCATTTCGAACTTGGAGACATATATCCCTCTTGCACCAAAATAAGAGCTTCTAATCATCATCCTTGAAGTTTTCTTCTGTAATATCCTGGGTGCCTTCTTGAGTTCGAACATTTCTTTCTTTTTGACTTCATACTAGATCAACCTGCTCCCTCTACATCTATAAGAATGGTACTAGAACAACCTGCAATTACCTACATCTCATCAACTATATTCGAGTATCCATATTTCTCTTCATCTTGAACATTTATGTTCTGCATATTTAGGAGCCTCCTTCTCCTATATAAATACTGGATACAGTTTGTTCTTTACTGACTGTCACCATATCATAAGTCCTTCTCATGTTGTCTAACTTCTGCAAGTCAAGGCATAAGTTCTTACAATATGCTTTCTGAAATAAATATTTTATCTCTTTCTTTATCCTCTTCTTTGATACTTCCTTCATAAGTCTTCTTAGATACTAAAATAAAACGAGGTTAATTAATATTCTCACAAAAATCTAACTTGTAATCATAAAGTATTAAAGTAAACAAGATACTAAAAATAAACATGAATACTTATCTTTTGTTTTTGTGTGGGGAGGCTCCACAGACTCCACCATTTGCTATCTTTCTCTAAATCAACTATCTTCAACTTAAAGTACATAATACTCAATTTCTACTAAATATTTCTTTGAGGGAGGAGATTCCTCTTCCTCTATGACATGTGCTTGATTCTTTCTTTTCCCTTTTCCTTGAGGAAAATCATAGGAAAAGTGTCCCAACTTTTGACAATTGTAGCATCTGATCTTTGAAACATCTTTATTCTTATTTGGAACTCTTACAGAGTTAGCTTATTTATTTTTCTTCCTGAAGGAACTTCTTCTGTTCTTTTGAATTGTAAGAGATTTCTCTTTGTCAACAATTAATCTCTTATGTTGGTCTACAAGTCTAGATTCTTCGTGTGTGCAATCTACCCATAACTTATCAATCTTGGGTAACTTGCTTCTTGCACACACTCCTTGTACAAAAGGAATCCAAAATGTTGGAAACCCATTTAAGGTTGTGGTTTCAATCTCTTTGTCACTAATGACATCTCCAATAGCTGCAAGCTGATCTCTAATCTAAGAAACTCTCATAAGATACAATGAGATAAATTCTGAGTTTTTCATCTTCATATTGCAAAGTTGATTTCTTAAGGCAAGATTTTGGCTGATGTCTTTGCTTTCATATAACCTGTTGAGTTCTTCATACATTTTCCTTGTTGTATTTAGTTCGGATATATGAGGGATAAAGTGATCCTTTACTGAATTTGAAATNTAATCTCTTATGTTGGTCTACAAGTCTAGAATCTTCGTGTGTGCAATCTACCCATAACTTATCAAACTTGGGTAACTTGCTTCTTGCACACACTCCTTGTACAAAAGGAATCCAATCTCTTTGTCACTAATGAAATCTCCAATAGTTGCAAGCTGATCTCTAATCTGAGAAACTCTCATAAGATGGGATGAGACAAATTCTGAGTTTTTCATCTTCATATTGCGAAGTTGATTTCTTAAGGCAAGATTTCAACTGATGTCTTTGCTTTCATATAACCTGTTGAGTTCTTCATACATTTTCCTTGTTGTATGTAGTTTGGATATATGAGGGATAAAGTGATCCTTTACTGAATTTGACATGATTCTCTTTGCTTTCTTTTCATTCTTCTTATGCTTGGTCTTTTGCTCTTCTTCCTCTGGTTCTAGTACACCCACTGTAACATGTTCTAGGAGATCATTCTCATCTAGAATCATATGCAACCTATGATTCCAAGATCTGGAATTTCCATATCCTTCTGACTTGTCTTCTACCCTCATACCAATAGCCATTATTTCTTGCAGTGGAAACCCTAGCCCCCCGAGCTACAAAAATAATCAAAAATCAAATTTCTTAGATCTGAAAACTGAACTCACCAAAAGATGCACTGGCTGAGGCAAGTATGCTGGTATAGTCAGTTTCTAGAAATTCCAAATTTTACCCCTTGAAACTGAGATTGTGGAAGTATGGACTAGTACTTCTGGTACTAGTTTTGGTTTCCTGGTTTTCTTGTACTTCTGGTACTTCTAGTTTTCTGGTACCACTGAAAACTAGGGTTTCAATTTCTGGGAGTTCTGTCCACTGAAAAGGTCCAGTGAAGGTGCCAATGAGTTCCTTAGGCTAGGGCACACTTTTCTAGATGATCCTTGGGATGAAATTCCTCTTTAATAAAAATCCCTAATTTTCTTGTACGACAATAATGGCATTTTTATTTTTCTCTGAAAGATTCTCTCTTAAGCTTAGCTCTGATACCATGTTAAAGTTTCTTGCTTAATATGTTATTATTAATATTAATTATAACAACATCATAATAAGGATCTTACTAAAAGAAATAGAATCACATAGTACACAAGCATTTATCCTGGGAAACCCTCAAGGGGAAGAAAACCCAACAAAACTTCTTTAATATAGATTCAATAACAAAGTACATTGTCTCTCACAAGAGATATCTCACCAACTAGAAGATCCTCCAGAAACCCTAACCAGAATAGAGTAGTGCACCACTGAGACCAAGATAGTCCTTCACCAAGATAACCTTCACCTTTATTGAGATACTCTTCCTTGTAGTTGCATCACTTCTCCTTGTAGTTTTGTCACTCTCAGACTTGCGCACTTGATAGAGAGATATTGATGAGTGTGTATACAAATGAGGTGCTAGGCCTCTTATAAATACAAGTTGTGCCCCCCCATTAATTATGCCAGGGCCTACCTATTCACTTTACCTTTCTAATTTACATTTGTCTTGTCTAGGAACAATAGGGATGGCTTATCAATATAATATATATATTTTATCTTTTACTTTATCCACAAAAGCGGATAAGAATATTCTTTCCAATTACACAATATTTCAACAAGCCTGAGGAAATTACCAAATTCATAATAAATAAGCCGATCATTGTGGACGTAACTGAGAGTTGGGTGAACCATTTTAAATCTTGTGTTCACTATCTTTTGTGTGATTGTTTATGGAATTTGTTGGATGAATGTTAGAGCGTATTAATATTATGTGTAATCATGGTGAAATAGTATGACTGTTACAATAATAAGTTTATGCAATAATCTAAAATATAATGGTAATATGAACCTGAAGGGAGGACTGAGGATGAAAATAGCCAAATAAGGTATACCATAGGGAGACAAAGAGTCTGGGGAACTGCACAAAGGAGGGAGGTACAAGAGGAGAAAGACAAGGGCTTGGAAAGGAGATCCTCACAGTGAGCCAGAGGGGAGAGGACCTTGCACAATAATCCAAATTATGGAGATACCACATATAATAGGAGAGGAAGAGGAGTTCCAATCTAGTATAGTGATAGAAGAACCATTCATTCCTAATCAGATTGAGTCCTGAGTCGAATCCACGACCCCGTGTGCATCACCGCAATCAGAGATAAAATTCGAAGACTTATCAAAGGCACTTATAGTTAGAAAGGGAGGACATAGTAGTAGAAATAAAATCAATGGAAGTAGTGTGTAGAGTCAGAGTCAGCCAACATCACCAAGAGGAGGGACTACATAAAGAAACATGGTAGGGGTATATAACACCCTTAGACTTCCTGAGTTCCAGGGAGTTGGGTTAGAGGACCCAAAACAACATTTGTTTGTCTTCGAGATAATTTGGGCCACTAAGAACATCTAGGATGAGGTTGTGAAGGCTGCGCAATTAGCAACAAAATTTAGAGGTCATGTGCTAGTATGGTACTTGAAGTTGTAGAGTACCATGCCTACAGGACATGCCAGGACATTAGATAAGATAATAAAAGCATTGCTGAAAGAGTTTAAGAAGCCAAAGTTTGTGTCGTAGTACATTACAGAAACAAAGGAGATTAAACAGGTAGAAATGGAGTCGATATGGCACTTTGATCAAAGGTTCAAGGACCTGATGGGAAGGATAAATTTTCAAATCCTGGATCAACAAAATCAAGAATGGTTTATTTTAGGACTTCTACCAGATATTCATAGGGCATTGATACAACAGAAGGTTGTGTCGTATCCCAAAGTGTTGGAAATTGAATTGAAATTGGAATCATCCCCTGTAAGTTACAGTGGAGGGATGGTGCAATTTCAGAAGCAATTGGTTGCTCTGACAATTCAACTGGTAGAACTTAAAAAAGGGAAGGAGAAACAAGAGAAAGTTTGGTGTACCAAGTGTAGGACCGAAGGCCATCACAAAGATGAATACCCAACATTCGTGCAATATTTGGTGACTGGAGTGCCAAATCCATTACTAGGAGGGGGATATTGTAATATATGTAAGAAATGGGGCCATCACCCAACTGAGTGTCCATTACTGCAGAAGTATTAGAGTACACCAAGGAACTTGTTTTGCAACTTTTGAAACTCACTCGGACTTGAAGAGAAGGATTTTCATGCATTTGACTTGATGAGGGAGTGTACATTAGATATGTACATGATTCAAGGGGAGAATGTTGTAGAAGAAGGGGGTGGTCCACAATATNGTGTGCTTGGGGTTCCAACCATTGGCCCCCATTGACATAGCTATTCCCATTGCAACCACATATATAGGAAGAGTCCTCCCATGATCAGAATGAGGCTGATCGGGAAACCAAATTTGTTGAGAACATCTAACAACAAGTTCATGATATTATATATAAATCCAATGCCAAGTACAAGTAGTGCCACCATCAACATCGAGTACCACACAAATTTCAGGTGGGAGATAAGGTGTGGTTTCATTTGCAGAAAGAGTGCCTCACATGAGTCCATCGGAAGCTACACCGAATTCGATACGAGCCTTACACAACCACCAAGGTGGTGGGTGAATTATTTTAACTTAAGTATTCCTCATTTCCTTGGCTTGCACCCAATATTTAATGTGGAACTACTCCGACCATATTTTCCACCTCTCGAGGACAGCAGTTGGCCCCTAAAGAACTCAATCGTGAAGAAAACGAACATGCGATAGTTGATCATATCATGGAATCTAATACAAAGGACACCTTCTAGTAAACCATCTAACTCTATTGGGTCGTCAAAGCAGGGTTGTTTCTTGATTAGGGCAAGTGGGAGTCGGATTCAACAAAAGTTTTCCCATCTAAAGGAGGAACTTGATGCAATGGAGACCATTGCTTCCTAAGGAGGGATCAATGATCTAGGTGAAAATGTTTGGCCACCCACGTATTCCATTGGCTCAAAATTACAATTTTCCATCTTGGCAGTTTTTCTAGAGTTTTCAGGTCCCAAATGGGCATAGTCGACACATCTTTCCTTAGAGATAGGTTACCACCATTCTAGCTAGCTTGTGTGCTTTTTGATTTTGCAGTGTAAAGTCATTAATAAAATATGAGCTTTATTGTATTATTGTATTCCTTGCCATATCTCTATGTATTTCCTTGTTATATCTATGTTATATTTCTGCCTTCATATCGTTCTCAAAATAATCTGGATCAAAATCAAGTGCATACTCCTCTTGGAAAATGGAGATCCTGTTTGAATATTGAAGAATTTCAAGACCAACAAAATAATACAAAAATCCTAGATATGTCATATCAAATTGTCCCATTAATGCTTCCTTAACACTCTAAATCATAGATGAATAACTCCCTTTGAGAATCAAATCATCCACATACATAATTAGAGTCAAG
>JZKD02S2232502.1:0-13071 GCA_000966675.3 Picea glauca | reverse complement strand
TGCCTTCAAGTCCAAAGAAGGTCTTTTTGAATGGCCAGTCATTCCCTTTGGATTGAAAAATGCCCTAACAAATTTCATGAGGATGATGGATGATATCTTGCGGCCTTTCACCAATTCTTTTGTGGTGGTGTATTTGGATGACATCCTCAACTTCAACAAGAGTTGGGTGGAGCACTTGTAGCATATTCAACAGGTTTTGCACACTCTGCGGAAACACAAGCTATATGCAAATTTGGAAAAAATATCCTTCGACATGAGTAGGGTCCAGTACCTAGGCTACATTGTTGATTAGCATGGGGTGCATGTCGATCCAGCAAATATCCAGGTCATTTGTGACTAGCCATCCCTGACCATACTCATTGAGCTTCGGAGCTTCTCATGCATTCCCATTTTCTATCGCAGGTTCGTGTTGGGATTCCCCCACATTGCATGGGCCCTTAGCCAAGTGACTAGGGTGGTGGTAAGTCAAAGTTTATGTGGGGACAGTCGCAATAGAAAGCGTTCGATGATTTGAAGCAGCGCTTGTGCTCAGTCCCAATGCTCTCATTACCTGACCTGTAACAAACTTTTGAGATTGAGAAAGATGCTTCAGACTATCTTGTGGACGCAGTTCTCACTCATCATGGACATCACGTGTCCTATCATAGTGAGACTCTATCATATATCGTTCGTAAGTACACCACTTATGACAAAGAAATGTAATCCATTGTACAAGCCTGTCGCCAGTGGGGGCATTACATTTTTGGGAAGGAGAAAGTCATCCACATTGATCATAAGCCCTACAATTCATGCAAACATAAGGAAAATTGCAGAATGAACACCATCAGAAGTGGTCCACATAATTGCAGTAGTTCCATCTCAACATCAAGTATAATACAGGGAGCACCAACTGCGTTGTTGACTACCTTGCCGCACTAACCATGGTGTTACACTCTTGTGGACATGAGACCTCCGGATGGCCCCAACTCTATGAGAGAGATCTTGACTTCACCTTTATCTACCAGATGTTGGGCACAAACACAGATGTCATTGATTTCCATCTTCATGATGGGTTGTTGTGCTATCAGGGCCATCTCTGTGTCCAAACAAGCGAGCGAGCGAAGCAGATTTGCGAAGCTCACTACAGTCGGGTGGTAGGACACTTTGGTGTAGAAAAGATAGTGGCAGTGTTGCAACAACATTTATATTGACCAAAACTTCGAAATGATGTCAGAAAGTATATCAGGTCCTGCACGGCCTGCACCACTACCAAATCGACCATTAAGAAACAAGGCATGTACAACCCTTTTTCTACTCCCGACAAACCATGGTAATCCATCTCGATGGACTACATGTTGGGCCTTCCTTCAACCAAGCAGGGAAATGACTATGTTTTTGTGGTTGTTGATCGATTTTCCAAGATGGCGATTTTGGTCGCTTGTAAGAAGAGCATCACCGTGGAGGCCACGGCCAAGCTATTCTTTGAACAATTATGGGTACATTTTGGGATACCACAAACCATCATCTCATATCCGGACAATCGGTTCCTCAACACATTCTAGTCAATCCTTTGTTCATGGCTGGACACCAAGCTAACCAAATCCACGACCTTCCACCTACAAATGGATGGCCAAACAAGGATCGTCAACATGATGATCATGCATATCTTGAGCATGTACAGTTCCAAGCATCCACACACATGGCATGAGAGTATTCCCTATGTTCAACACAGTTAAAATAGATCCATGCATAGCTTAACTGGACACAGCCCCTTTCAGGTGGGGTTGGGATTTCAACCATTGAGTCCCATGGATGTTGCACTACCCCTTGTGTCCACACATAAAAAATCGTCCCATGCTCAAACCGAAGATGACAAATCCACCCGGTTCTTTGAACAAATCCATCACATCTGCCAACAGGTTCAAGATATTTTGCAGAAGTCCAATGCCAAGTACAAGCAACGCCATGATCAACAACAGGGTGCCACACAAGTTTCGGGTGGGAGATAAAGTTTGGTTGAATTTGTAGAAAGAACGTCTTACAAGACCCCATTGGAAGCTTCATACACTCCACTATGGACCTTACACCATCATCAAGATTGTGGGTGACAATGATTTTGAGCTCAACATTCCACTCTTCCTTGGATTGCACCCAATGTTTAATGTGGACCTCCTTTGGCCATACTTTCTACCATTATTGGACACCTCAAAGATAGCAGAACAGTTGACACCGACAGAGATCAACCCTGACTGCATGGATCAGGAATCCACTGATTATATCAAGGACACATGTCAAGGGTACTCACTAATAGAAGCTTCAGCTTTATCGTGTTGTCAAAGAGGGGCAACTCATGCACCAAGGCAAGTGGCTCACCCGGGGCCAAATTCAGCATAAATTTTCTCATTTGATGGGGGAACTCAACGCAATGGATACCATTACTTCTTAAGGGGGGAGGATTGATACAGGCGGATATCGGTGGCCAACCACCTCTTTCAACTGGCTCACATACATTCTTCATATTGGCAGTATTTTTTTATCTTTTCGGGTCCTAAACTTTCAGGGTCGTTTTGAGGCCCTAAACAACGATTTTTGGGCTCACCACAGTCACATTATTGACAGATTCAAAGTGTGATGCAAAAATGTGTATTCCTCGGATAAACCTTTCCAATGGGCCATCATGCGCCTAAAACATATATCGTATGCAAACATTATGACCCTAGGAAGTTGATGTACCAACTTATCCCATCGAGGCCCACATGACTTTTGGCGCTTCCTCTCCTAGGGTTAGGTTTTTGGATGTCTATGGTTTTATGATTTCTTCTTGATGCTAAAAAGGCCTGGAGGCCTCATTCTAATATGCTCAGATGAATGTGCGTATCCGCCACATCTCCTCTCAGAGATTAGCTACCACCATTCGAGCAAGATTGTTTCATTATGCATTTTACAATTTCAACAAATTTATTTATTGAATAGAAGTTAAGTTTCACTGTATATTTGTTATTGTTCTCTGTATATCTTCCTTAATGTTATAGATTTGTGTTTCATTTCATTCCACTCATAAATTAGGAGCAGGAACACTATTGATATCACTATAAATCTGAGAAAGAAGTCATATTTGAATAATCAAGAACATCCCAAAGAGAGAGCATTGGAATCCATCTTTATACTTCTCAAGGTGAAATTTCAATTTTGTGTATTTCTTTTCTATTGGTGAATACAATATATTCTTTTCTTTCCCCCGAGTTAGCTTGGTGTTCATATGAATCTTTTACATTTGGTTTTTGGGCTAGCAGTTTGGAACACTAATCATTAGTATAAAATAGTGGATCAATTGATTTATTTGTTGCTCATAGGACCATTAAGCAATGGAATATCCTCTTAAATTCTTTGCCTCTTGCTGAAATTTTAAGCCCCCAACTTTACAAGGGGCTCTCAAAGGTTTTCCTCACCTTTACATCATTCAAGTTTTATTAGTTTTGCTCCTATGCTTGCTTAGGGATAGAATAGGATACTTTAGGTTGTTAGTTAGTTTATTTTATGTCTACCTCAACTTTACACTTCACTAAAGCAGGTTCATTTTTTCACATTGTGCAAAAATGTCTTGACGACATAATGGAAACCACACTAGGGAAGAGAGCTTAAGTATTTCCCTTGGTAGGATTTGGGACGTATTCTCTATTTTTCAGTTATTTCTTACAGTTCATAGCATAAGCTAGGCTACATGTTTTCCCTGACCAATAGTTGAGAGGATTGTGTTGTTTAATTTATTTCAAACACAAATGTGTGCTCTCCTCTTTGAAAGTCATGCAGTCTTGGTTAGGCATCTATGCAGGTGCTTAAGCTCTCGGTCGTGCATGTGCACTCCCATGTCTATCTTTCCCATGCAAGTGCATCAAAAGTGTGATTCTTTTATGATTTAGCTTTCTAGGAGGGCGATGATTACATTCCTATTTTTTTTGTAACTTTTGTAGCTTTATTGTTGGTTACGTGATTAGATTGCACATAATTAAAATTAATTGGAATAGGTAAGAAAAGATTCATCTACTTGTTTCAAAGAACATTTCATTCCCATTATTTCCTTTCCAACAATTTTCAATTCTTAGCAATCTCACACCTCACTCTTGGCACACAAACATTACCAAAATAAGCAAGCAACTCTAAAATGAACCATGTAATGTAATCTTGTAATAAAAAAGATTTTCAAAAAACTGTTATTGTATGACCCCTGCGTTGGCATCAATTTGCAAGAGGGTGTAGCAAACACAAAGATAATATATTTTAATAAACAAAACCCACATTTAGATTATATTAGGATCTTGGAGGTAGGTGGTCTAAAACCACTCTAAGATCACCAGAATTTGAAACCAAAAGTGTACTAAGTGAGGACATAAGTACTTTAGTAGCAAGGGTGTGTCTAAGAGCATGTCTTGAAAGATAGGCATTGCAGAAGAGACTAGACTATAGGTGTATGAGAATCCACCCATGTTTCTTTGCACACAATAGATTGATGATTCTATACTCCCCAACAACTTCTTGTGAAGAGGTATCCTAATGGCCCATCACCTGATGATTTCTTGTGGAGATTGTGAGGGTACCCAAGACATATAATGCATCACTCCCCTTTGATTCCATCCCATTGGGTAGAGGTCATTATAACTTGACCCTTTCACACCTTTACTTGGCGTACACCATCGAAGGATTTCATCACCCCAGTGGAGGCTCATTTGGAAGGCCCTTTTGATTTTATTGTTTACTTCAACCTTAATAGTGCATCTTACAGGTGTGAAATTCATTTTTTCTTTCATCATCATCAAGACACTTGTCACCAACACCATCTTTATCACTATTGAAAACAAAGTTGGAAACCATTTTTTTACCACCTAAACTACCACATTGCTATAATTTTGTTACCATTGGCGACATTGTTCTAGAGACATATTTATCAATAGAACTTCTTTGAAACAACTGGTTGGTTGTAGTTGGAACCAAAGAATTGGTACCTTTGTCGCTATTGTGAACCCTTACCACCCTAGGTGTTCTCTTAGAATATGTGGTGTTCCTCTTTTGATCATGGATCTCTCATCTCATTTCACATAACCATCTAGAAACATCGCAATTTCGTCTAGCATGTATCATTCTCATCAACCTCCTCCTCCTCCTCCTCCTCGAAGTATTTTCTTCATTCATAGCTAGCTTGAACCTATCATATTTAAAACATCTCACAAATGACCCTATTTTGTGTTGATTTTGTAGCTTCGGGAGGTATTCCCACTAGAGACCAAGGTGCCATGAATATGGGAATTTTCATTGGCACTAGTTTTTCCTTTCATTTCATCAAAATCAACCTATAAATGAGGCTAGGGCCTCATGGCAAGATGATGGTCTTGTGAGCTTGTGTTGGGGTTCCACACCCACAAGAGGAGATCAAAATATTCTAATTTAATGTTGACTTGTGAAAGGGATCTTTGACACACCCTTTTGGACTTGTATAAATAAAGGTCAAGTCATTGTGACATTAAATCATATTGTGCAAGTATGGAGATAGCATAAGTGAGGTGTACTTGTGCTAGGAGCTTGGGAATTTCAGCAAGCGGAAATATGAAATTGTGAGGCAAATTTGGCCTAGAGTTTGGGGTGATTTTCTGTTTCAATTTTCTATCCAAGGAAGGCTTCTTCTCATCCTAGGAGGGTCACATGTGTGAGAAGAGGAGGAGGAGCAGAATGAACGTGTGGGATATAGGTACATGGTGCACGTGTGGAGAAAGCCATATGTATGAGGCAACCATACAACCACACATACGAGGGAAAATCGTACAACACAGTCTGCATGTGTGAGCACAAGCAGGCTGCACATGTGACATATTTTTTGGGTAGATTTGGTCCACACATGCAAGGAGTTTGAGGTAGTAATAGGTTTGTATTGTTGATGACATCATTCGTACAAGTGGAAACAACAAATCAAATCATGAGAATTATTGGTCAATTGCGACTAATACTCATGGATATGGGTCATAGATTAATGAATTACACTACGCAGTTAATCCCAAAAATGATATCTAACAACAAGTTTGCCAGGCAGAGGTGATTTCTAGGTATTTTTTGAGTTTGCATTTCGTTGATTTTTACTATTTTGAGGAGGACAAGGTTGTCTTAGTTTTGGTCAAAGTGTGTTGACTAGGAGAGTTGGATTCTACCCTCATATTTTCTGAATTTGGCAAAAGTTATGAAACATAAATTTGTCTCAGTTGTGTTGATGATTCATCTCTGATATTTTGTGTTTCTACTACATATAATTTATGTCATAATTTTCAGTGTGAAATTGTTTATTGATAACAGATAGGGTGTTATTGTTAGCTCAATAGGTAACAATTTTCAGAACAAAAAATTGGTCACATAGAGTGCATGTGAAAATTTGATATGGTTCCAAAGCTTGGGATATGAAGATAAGAGGATCATCTTGAGACATACTTTTGGCTACAACATTGGAAGAGTGTTGTTCTTGTTCTAGGTAGGTTAAGATGGTGAACACATTAAATCTTGAGGACAGGTTGGAGGGGGAAACCAACTTCAAGGCTTGGAAGGCAAGGGTTCTCCTCTTGTCGGAATAAAATTACCTTAAGGAGTATGTTGAGAGTGTGGTTGCAAATCCTACCGATCCATAGAAGTTGACAACACACAAGAAGAAATAAGTGAAGGAGAAGTAGGTATTGCTAGAATCTATGAAGGATCACTTGATCCCCCACATTGTTGAGAAGACAACTACCAAGAATATGTATGATGCCATGGTGGGTCTCTACCAAAACAATAATACATGGAGGATACTACACTTGAATCACTAGCTTCAGATTATTAGGATGAATAGTGAAGACAAAATGGTCAACTATCTTATGAAGATTACTCATATTTGAGATCAGCGTGCAGCCATTACTGAGATAGTGCAGGATGTTGAGTTAATGAATGCGGACTTTAGAGGTCTTCCTAGGTCTTGGGAACCATTCGGGCAGGGGATATGTGCACGAGAGACATTTCCCACTTTTCTTAGGATATGGACTGATTGTATCCAGGAGGAGATCCAATTGATGTCCAAGAAGAATATGGATGGTATGGTGAAGAGTAATAGTGCTGAGAATCAAGCCCTTGTATCCCACACTACAAGGGGAATAAGAGGTTCTCTAGAAAGAATAATTCCACCAGGAAGAAGAGCTTCTCTCGAGAGAGAAGCATCCCCAGAGCCGAGATGGAAGAAATATCTTAGCAAGATCATATGCTTTGAGTGTCATGATTTTGGCCATTATGCTTCACGGTTTCCACTTCAGAGGGAAAGAGGAAGAAGGCATCATGCATTAACAATAGAGGTTGATGACGTTGAAGATAGGTTCCAAAGGGATATCTTTTTGGTCTCCGGCCTTTCAGGTACAATCTTTAGAAGGGAGACTTGGTTGGTGTACACTAGAGCATATTTCCATATGACAGGTGCACGAGAGTTGTTTGACACTCTCATAGAGACTGGCTCATAATTATGTGCTGAGCTTGGTATGAGAGCCAATCATTCAATACGAGGATCTGATACAGTATCGTTTCAATTGGAGTTAGGAAAGATACTGAGGGTGTTGGATGTGTTGTGGGTGCCATAACTTAGGAGGAGTGTCCTCTCAGTATCATATATTGAGAGGAAGGGCTATCATGTATTGTTTTGATATGGACATGTATTTCTTGTGCCCAAATGGTCTAGCTTCGTATCAGCAGTGGTTATTAGAGTTAGGGAGAGAAACCTATATAGGCTAAGGGGATAGCTTATGAGTGTTGTGGCCAGCAGGAGTAGAGAGACAAAGGAGGAGTAGGTAGCTCCACTAGTGGTGAGGTATAATCCCCCCCAATAGTACAGGTTTAGATGGATAAGGTGGCTCCACGATTAGTGAGGTAGGTGGCCTCACTAGTAATACTGACTCAAAGAGAGTCAATCCTCAAGATCCAAGAAGGAGTAGAAACATTCTAGGATTATGTAAAAGATAGTGGATAGGGAGAAGATGGCCCGAGAGGTTGTGCAGACTCAAAGGGAGTCAGATTTCATAAGGAGCATGAAATCTCATAGTGAGCCAAATCTCAGGGAGAGTCAGTTGGCTAGAGGGAGAGATGTCATCCAAAGGGAGTTCCCCCTCAGGTTTAGATGGGAGAGAGACATCTTCTAGGACTGGCAGACATGTTTCATGTATTGAGGAGGTCATACAAGAGATGTAGGAGCAGGAGGCTTCTAAGAGTTGTGTACCTTCCATGGAGGATCCACTTGATTCAACAAGTTTTACTATAGTGATAGAGGAAGCAGAAAAGTAGGAAATAGGATTTGCTTCAGTCACACAGGGAGTAGCCAGTGAGGCAGATTGGATAACAAGAATTGTTTCAGACACCAAGGATGCGACCCTTCAAACAAAGTTTGCCTCAGTGACCGAGGATGTGGCCAGTCAGATAGACTGGACAGTAGGATGTGCTCCAGTGACCGAGTATGTAACAAGTCAGAAAAACTTGAAAACATGAATTATTATGGTGACAAAGTTCACAGACCCGTTTTCCACAACAACAGAGGGATTACCCAGTTAGGATTGGAGTGTAGATGAGGTGGTTGAATCATAGCTATTTTTACTATGTGCAATAGTGGTGCATCCAGATGTTGGAGGATGGGATACCTCCCTCACTAAGAGGGGGTGTTGATTTTGTAGCTTCAGGAGGTATTCTCACTAGAGGACAAGGTGATAGGCATGTGGGAATTTTCGTTGGCACCATTTTTTCCTTTCGTTTCGTCAAAATCGACCTATAAATTAGGCTAGGGATTAATGGGAAATATGATGGGTCTTGTGGGCTTGTGCTAGGTTTCCACATCCACAAGAGGAGATCAAAATATTATAATTTAATGTTGACTTGTGAAAGGGATCTTTGACACACCCTTTTGGACTTGTATAAATAAAGGTCAAGTCATTGTGACATTAGATCATATTGTGCAAGTATGGATATAGAATAAGTCAAGTGCACTTGTGCTAGGAGCTTGGAAATTTCAGCAAGGAGAAATCATAAAATGTGAGGCAAATTTGGCCTAGGGTTTGGGGTGATTTTTTGTTTCATTTTTCTAGCCAAGGAAGGCTTTTTCTTAGCTTAGGAGGATCACACGTGTGAGAAGAGGAGCAACAACAGGTCGCATGTGTGGACCAGGGTGCACATGTGAAGCAATTGTACAACCACACATGTGAGGGAAAATCGTACAACAGTCTACACATGTGAGAACAAGCAGATCGCATGTGTGATATATTTTTTGGGTAAATTTGGTCTGTACGTGCAAGAAGATTGAGGCAGCAACATGTTTGTATTGCTGACATCAATAGTTGTACGACTGACATCAACATTAGTACAGGTGGAAACAACAACTTTGTCAGGCAGAGGTAATTTATGGGTATTTTCTAAGTTTGCATTTTTCTAATTTTTAGTGTTTTGAGGAGGACAAGGTTGTCTTGATTTTGGTCAAAGTGTGTTGACCATGAGGGCTAGTTTTTACCCTTAGATTTTTTTAATTTGATAAAAGTTACAGAACAACATTTTGTCTCAGTTGTGTTGATGATTCATTTCTGATCTTTTTTGTTTCCGCTGGATATAATTTTTGTCATAATTTTCAATGTGAAATTGTTTTGTGATAATAGCAAGGGTGATATTGTTAGCTCACCAGGTAAAAAAATTGGATATGAAAATTGGTCATATAGAGTGCATGTGAAAATTTGACATTTTGCATGATGTATCTTGGTTGGCCATGCCTACCAAGTTTCCATTGGATATCATTAAATTTTAAGGTTGAGTTGAAGAGGACATCGCCAACCATGAGATGATTTTTCATTTATGGTGTTCCTCCAATAGCATAAATGAGGATTAGGTTAGACTTAGGCACTTTCAACGCACTGTCACAAGCATTGCGACTATGTTGAGCTTATTACTAGCACATATATCACCTATGAGTCTATTACTAAGGTGAGTCGAGAGCCTTACTACATGTGGGAATACCACTTCCACCCACATAATGGATTATATTTACAAGTAGTGATGTAGGAGAATCCTTTATGAAATTAACCTACATAATGAACTCCTCATGAATTGGTCTTTAAAAACCCTCCTTCCTACCATTACAAAAGATGTGGCCACTGCCCACCCCAAAATTGAAGAAGAGGTAATCCTAAAATCCCTACAGTCTAACCTTATCTATTTGCAATCGTGGTATTTATAAAATGTCACCCTTGATGCCCCTAGGAATCTATCAAATGAACCACCTATAACAATAAGTGCATTACATGTCGCTCATGGTATAGGGTAATTCTTCAACCATGAGTAATTTTAATGTTATGTCAATGTCCATAAGAACTAGCATTTATGGCAACCATTGTAGTGTGGATAACACACCTTATGGGGACCTATTACATCTTATGGTGAAGCTATAACTTATTGTAGTAGTTTAAGGAATTCCTATTGGGGGTGAAACACTTATTATGGGATCCCACCACCCCCTAACACATGTGTCCCCTTCAATCATGATGTCTTGCAAGCATTTATCTCCTACCAAGGCCACCACTTACTAAGCCCTTGTTTCCCTCAAACATTAATGTGGTTCACCCTTACATCCATAACCAGGTCAAGTGTTCATGCAACAAAATCCACTTGGACAACTTAATCCCCCACAGAAAAACAAGGGTAAGTAGAAGAATGGAAATAATTTCAACATTAATAATAACAACCTAAACCAAGGGTAATGGGACAACCACAAAATCACCCTCATGATGTTGGGGACAATAATAATAAAATCAAAATCAAAATCAATTCATCAAAGATCATTCCAACAAGTTGATGACTTCTCATTCATGTGCCATTTGTGTGAACTTCATTCATTCCATCCATTATTTTCATGATATTCCAAAAATCCAACACATGAGGAGCTAGACACCTAAAATGAACAAACTCTCCCCCAAGGGAATGTCCCCTCCCATAAGAGAATCCTAGCGTAGCCCAAGAAAAAACTAATGACTAACTAACATGATGCACCATTAGCTTACACTTCTCTTATATCATCACACAATGGGGATCCCTCCTTTCAACATATATACATGACTTCTAATGATGTGAATCTTAAAACTAGCAATCGCACATATGAGACACCTAACCTTGAATATGACAACAAGGAAATTTCTCAACCATCTTTTGGTGGCCCTTTTCATATTCAATTATAACATGTCTCCCCCACCCCTCATGTTCCCAATATTCCTCTGTGGATGATGAAAAATAGCGCTCGTGCAAGTGTTTCTCACAACTACAACATTGTCAAAGATTTGGCCCAACTTCCTTCTACTCTTTAAACAATACAGGTTCTTCAAACCTGCCCTTCCCATTGTAAAGTTTTGTTGTCTACTATAGGAGGTTGAAAACTCTTTTAATTTTACGTTAATGACATTTGACTTGAACAAAGTAGAACCATGAATCCACCACCTAAGTTTTCTTCCGAATCCAAATCACTTTAAAAAAATTGATTATTCATCAATGTGTTGTGGATGAGGGAGATTTCACATGCATCATGTCTTCCTTGGTATTGAAAAAGTTGGGGTATCTATAATTAGTCCCTTTAACAATCACCCTACATGCCTTTAACAATGGGGCTTTCCAAACTCAAGGGTTGTTCACTAATGTTCCCATTGAGTTGTCAGGGAAAATAGTCTTAATCAACAATTAAGTTGTTGACACTCCCTCAAAGTATAACATGATTATTGGGTGCAATTATGTGTATTCTATGAAAGTATTGGCCTCCTTGGTTTTCCGCACCATGAAATTCCCCCTTGAAGGTAAAATTTTCACCCTTAATAAACTTATATATTACAAAGCCATTCCAACTTTCAATCTTGACAATGTTTTACCCATTGTCATGGGTGCTCAATCCATCCCATATTTGGTGGAAATAGCTCCTATTTTGTTCATGGAAACCCCTTCATTTAAAGCTTATCAATAAGCTTAGCCCCAATTTAACTATATGTGATAGTCCCCCATATATAAAATTTCTTCCTTTGTCTCACCATCACCAATGAGATGCCCTCTCTCACCTTAGGAGTAGAAACTAGTCACACATGGGATTCATCTACTTCCCAGACATGCATGACAACATTAATTGGTCCTTCCACCTCTGTGATACTCATATTCCACTTTGATGAATACATCTTAGAGGCAATGACTTCCCCCAATTTCCCTTGGGATGACTTCCATCATCATTCACCACATGGATAGCTTAAACACCCTATTCCTATGTGTGGATGCATTTCTGGAAGGGAATTTGACCAATATTTCTAAAATCACCATCATTGACATTTCCATCAAACTAAATGTCATAGAAAATTTCCTTCTTAGAGAAACATGCACCCCTAGGACAAATGTTTCCTACAAATCATGGTTCCAAGAATTCCAGGACAATTTCACCAAGTCTGATGAGAAAATTTTAGGCATGGACCCAAACATCATTGAACACCACATTGATACTTGGTTCAATGCACCACCTATTCATTGAAAACAAAATTATATCAACCCCACCAAATCCTTAGCAATCAAAGTTGAAATTGACATACTATCCACAACACCCCATCACCTACACTTCTTGGGTATCCAATCCAATTCCAATAGACAAAAAGCAAGGGATCATTAGGGTGTGCATTAATTTCCATCCCTAAATATGGCATGTGCCAAAGAGAACTTCCCTACCATATTTTTTGACCAAATTATTGACACATGCATCGAAAATGAAGTTATGTCCTTCATGGATGGGTTCTCATGGTATAATCAAATGCAAACACGTAAGTCAGATCAATGCAAAATTGTGTTTACTACAACTTGGGGTTTGTGTATCTATCATGCTATTACATTTGCACTTAAGAATGTTGGAGCCACCTTCTAGTGAATTATTTCTTATGTTCCACAATCTGATTCACACCATTCTACCTACCTTGATGATCTCACATCTAGATCTAAATGAGAATTACAACACCTTGAGGATTTACAAGTCATTTTCCTACGATTTCATCAATTCAACAT
>JZKD02S2232480.1:14952-28536 GCA_000966675.3 Picea glauca | reverse complement strand
GGATGATGTCAATTCACTGGTGAGAGAGGGACTGGTCACAGCTTAGGGAGGCCATGGCTATTGAGGAGCCAGCGGTTCGCGCCACTTTGGCAGCTTGTGGGTTGTTGAAGTTCTTTGAGTGCCCCTTGATATGGGCCTAGGACTACCTCCTACAGTTCTTGATCTAGATGTGGAGTCTGGATCTGCATTGTTTTATGGTGCGGGGTGAGAAGCTAGCCTTCACTATGGTGGAGGATGTGTACTTTTTTACTGGGCTCCCTTTTCGGGGAACGCCCTTACCGACGAAGCCTGTGTTATATGGGGACGGGCAGTTGGCTACCTTAGGCCGGAGGTATTGTTCGAGAGATGACTTTATGTTGATCTCCATGGTGAGTATCAGGGATATGGATGATTTCATTCATCGTTGTGTAGCAGTGATGGTTGTGAGGGTTTATGGGTCCCTTGCAACTCAACTGATCAGTGGTGGTCAGTTGAGGATTATGGGGAGGGAATTGGTGGGAGAGAATTTTGTCTGGGGATTGATGTTGCATGCCAAGATGGTAGGGCAGCTCGACATGTGTCGGGTTGTGAACTCAGGGGAATTTTCCTTTGGGTCCATATTGGTAGCATGGTTCTTGGAGAGGGTGTCAATGTTGTGCCCTATATTTTTATTGGGTGCACTTGGTGCACGAGAGCTGTGACTGATGCGATGGTTGCAGATTTTGATTCACCATGGTGGTGGTGAGGGTGGCCATTTTTTCACGGTTGAGGTTGCATAGGTGTGGCAGAAAATGCCATAGATCATACTGTAGTATCCATACTGTGGGGTTGACTTTCGGGGTGATCTGGATATGGTGTTACCTCCGAGAGAGGTGTTTGACCACCGAGGTATGTTTGTGATTTGTTTGATATGTTCATATTTTAGATAGTATGACCTATGTATTATGTATAGATGGATTTTGATGCTATCCTTTGTTTGTTTGTATGTGCAGATGTGGGACCTCACAGGCGTGAGGTTGAGTTGGTGAGAGATTCAGCTCGTCAGGGGCTGGTGAGGCCTTTGCGGGGGGAGCCACGGGCGGGAGAGAGATGAAGGCACGAGGATGTTGAGGTGATACCAACTGGTGAGGAGAGAGCGGCTAGGATACGTCGTTTCGATGACCCTAGTGTAGGGCCATCACATGCTCCTCCGGCTGAGGTTGGGGGAGAGTTTGAGGATATTCGTCATCGCTTGGAAGCGGAGCTACAAGGAGTGCCTGAGGGCATGTGGTCGTGCATCCAGGATGAGGGCATCCTAGAGTAGTGTGTGGTAGTTCCACTGATGTGGCGGATCGTGGTTCAACGAGCAGCAATAGTAGGTGTTGTGATGACGGGTCGATTACCTCCAGGTCCGGAGGGACCGATAGTGGGTGGGGCACCATCGCCTGAGGGAGGGCCAGGAGGTGGTGCTCTAGAGGCACCATGAGTGTTTCTCTTTGTACTTTTTGTGTATTATATATAGGCTGGTAAGCCCATTTTGATGTAGTGACACCAGTTTTGTACCGAGGTGCTTCACTGGCCTGCGGATTTTGTATACGATGTATTCTATGTGTATGCAAACATTTTGATGGCACTATTGATTGATTTATATATATATATATATATGGATATACATTTTGGGGTCTTTGTGATGTTCACATGTGTGTGAGAATTTTGGTTTTTTAATGTTATTTATGATGTCTAATCTATATATGTTGTGACAGGCTCTTGATGGTTTATGTGTGTGTAAAGGTATCTTGATGTGATATATGCCAATCGAGTATAATGTTATTTAGGTTATCTGTGATTTGATTAATTTGTCTTGGAATATGTGTAAATGTAATGAAATCAAAATGTCGAGATAAAAGTCTAACTTGCAAGTATTTGCAAAAGAGGCAAGGATCGCGGACACGGTACACATTGTTGAGTTGGAGGATGACTAGTTGGGAGTCAAGTAAGATGCTAAGGTGACGAATACGATGATGGTTGGCATCGGCGAGGAGGCCAATGACGGCAGTGTACTTGGCTTGGTTGTTGGTTGTTGAACCCAAACATATGTTGTTAGAGTGGAGCAGTTCATGTGAGGGGGAATAGAGGGCCCAAGTTACCGAAGCGAGATTTTGTGTCCAACGGTTGGTGTTGTCAGCGTAACCGATGTGGTAGGCCAGTGGAGGAAGCATCTGTCAATAGCACAAATGATAGTTTAGACGTGAGGTATGGAAAAAAGATTAAAAGAACTATAAAAGAAATAACCTAATGTAGAATGGTTATGCTTAGGTGTAAAATTTCTTTAAGTATAAATCGTTGACGGGTTCTTTAAGAGAGAGGACCTCGGGATAAGTAAAGATGTATGCACCTTTGGTGAGGAAATATTGGATAATGTAGGGGCCATGCCATAGTGACTCGAATTTTCCATGACCAAGGCTATCATGAGTGATATCATAAGCAAGGACGAGGTCGCCTTCGTGAAATGAGCGAAGGTTGACATGGTGATCAAAGGTGGCCTTTGACAATTTTTTGGTTGCCTCATTGTTCTGTAATGAAGATCGGCAATCTTCATCCAGGGACTCTAAGTTCAGCAAACACTGCTCCATTGGAGCAGTGTTGGGTAATATCTCAATTGTGGTGCGTAAGGTGGGAATTTCACACTCAATAGGAAGAGTGGCCTCTACCCCATGGACTAGATGAAATGGTGTGAATCCAGTGGTTGTTTTCATGGTCGTACAGTAAGCCCATAGCATGGAAAATAACATATGATTCTAATTGGTCTTATGTTTGTTAACTATGTGTTGTAACATGATCTTGAGGACCTTGTTAACTTCTTCGACCTGTCCATTGGATTGAGGGTAATATGGTGAGGCAAACTCGTGGGAGAATCCTAACCAGGATGAGAGTTTGACAAAAATCTCATTCTCGAAATGTTTCCCATGATCAGAGACTAGTTGGAGTGGTACTCCAAAGCAGGATATGACATGATTAAAGAAAAAATGTGATATGGTGCCAGCGGTGTTGTTGAAGGTAGGCATGGCTTCAGCCCATTTTGTGAAGTAATCGACTACGACAACGATGTATTTGTGTCCATTACTGGATGGGGGGTTACAAATCATGAATTTGATGCCCCATTTACAAAAGGGGCCTGTAGTAATGACTGGGTGGAGAAGAGCAGGTGGTGCTCGTGCTTTGTTGGCATAAATATGACATTTATTGCATCGCTTCATGGCATGAATGCAATCGTGAAACAATGCAGGCCAAAATTAACATGCTCAGATGATTTTCTGAGTAGTGGAAATCCCCAAAAGATGCCCCCCACACGCACTGCTATGGCATTCGTTCAAGACTCTATCGACCTTGTCAATAGTCAAGCATCGACGGAGTATGGTGTCAACCCCTCGCTGATATAAAATATCTTTGATGAGGAGATAGCGGGGGGCTTGGTGGTGAATACGACTTCGATCATCTTGTGAGAGGTGGTTACTGAACTTTTGGGTTCATAGGTAGATGAGGAGGTCATCGTACCAAGGATCATCCGAAGTGATATAAAGAGATGTTCATCGGGGAAGTCGGTATTGACGGGGGCACTGGTAGTATCAGAGGGGAAGGCTGTAACAAGTTTGGCGAGGATGAGAGATTTCTTTCTCTTGGGTGTTGAAAATTCGAGATCATACTCCTGAAGGATAACGATCCATTGGGCAAATTTTCCATTAATTTTTCGATGACTGAGAAAGTATTGCATGGGTTGGAATCTACTATGACTTTAGTCGTGCGAAGTAGAATTTAATGGCGCGGTTTCTGGACTGCGAGGACGACTTCAAGGGTTAGTTTCTCTTCATGATTATACTTCAAGGGTGGCCCTAAGAGTTTTTTACTAATGTAGTAAATGACATGCTCACGATCGTCATCATCGATTTGAACGAGAACTCCTGCTACCGAGACAGTTGATGCTGATATGTAGAGGATATAGTCATGATTATAGGTGGGTGAACTAATTAAAAGGGCATTGGAGAGTGCCAGTTTAAGATCGTCAAACGCTTTTTGGGCATGTTCATCCCAATGAAATGGCATGTCATGGCATAGTAAGTAAAGGAAAACGTGTGCTCGAGTGGCATAGTCTGGGACAGATTGTCATAGAAAGTTAGCTTTTCCATGTAGGCTCTGGAGTTGGCGTAAATTCTGGGCGGGTGGAATTTCTATGATGGCCTAGACTTTGAGGGGATCCATGGTAATACCAATTTGGGAAATGATGAATCCTAGGAGGCATCCGGAAGTGATGCAGAACACACACTTGAGGGGGTTCAAGTGGATGTTGTACTGACGACACCATTGGAAGATGATCTGTAAATCATCAAGATGTTGGGTGCGTTTTTTGCATCGAGTTGTGAGGTCGTCCAAGTATGCGAGGATGATATGAGCTATATCGTGGAAAATATATGTCATAGCCCATTGGAAGGTTGCACCAGCATTTTTTAGGCCAAAAGGCATGACACGATATGCAAAAGTACCCTAAGGGGTAGTGAATGTGGTTTTGTATTGATCAGTTGGGTGGATTTGGATTTGGTTATAGCCAAAGAAACCATCCATGAAGGATAAAGCCTCGTGGCCTGCGCAGTCATCGATAATTTGATCGATGAAAGGCGTTGGAAAGTTTTCTTTGGGACAGGCGTGATTGAGATCGTGAAATTCTGTGCATACCCGGATAGTGCCCTGTTTTTTGTTAACAGGTACAGCATTGGAAACCCGTGAGGTATAAGCAATGGGGTAGATAAAGCCAACCGCGTGTAATTTGTCAATATTGGCTTTGGTAGTCGTGGCTTTGGACAGGTGTAGCGGTCGTTGTTTTTGGTGAATCGGTGTGATATCAGGTGAGGTGTCTATGTGATGTTCGATAATAGAGGGATCAAGGCTAGGCATCTCTATGTATGATCAGGAAACAATATCCCGATATTCTTGGAAGAGGGCATTATAGGCGGTGATTTCTTGAGGAGTGCATGCGGCACCAATGGTGATTTCCTCGACAACTCCATTTTTTATGCAAATATCGATTTTGATGGTGGGGGAGATGTTGGCCATGTTGCCTTATTCAAAAGCATCAGGGGCAGGGATGGGGTTGTTGAATGAGTCAATATGCCCTGATGGGATGAAATCCTTGGTTTCGACTGCGTATATGGGGTGTTGGTTAGGAGGTGTGAAGGCTTCCTATGAAAAGAAGAGTGCTCTGTGGTGTAGCGCATCCCATGGGTAGTCAGGGGTGGTTAATTCCTCGAGTATGTCCTCATCACAATGGAATTGGCAGGAATACAAGGGATCTAAAAGAGTGACATCGGTGATTGTCACCGTGTGGTTGTCCTTTGGGGATGAAGAATCAAGGGAACGACACAATGAGATTGCGATGGTTTTCTTGTCATAAACCAAATATCGAGATATTGAGGATTATAAGTGGTAGTTGGATGTAAAATTTTCGTGGGGAAATGAACGGGAGAATTGGGGGGATTTGGGGGTAAATCCTTGTATAAGTCATCCAAGAACCATGGAGGAATAGGGAGTGCTTCTGGTTCATGATAAATAATGTGAATAATCTCTAGTGATGGGGTAAGGTTAATCATCGATTCTATAGGGGGTGCAGGGCTTTGAATCAGGGTCATTTGGTGTTGCCTGTATTCAATGATCATAGGACATTGATATGTAAAATGATCTAAGGATTTGTATAGAGAGCAAGGGCATCTCATGCGTTCATTGACTGAAGTCATGACATAATGGATGTCAATGATGTTTGGTGGGGATGATGTAACTGGACTGGGTTCATGCTGGAAGCTTTGGCGTATTGCTACTAATGTCTGTTGGAATTGAGGTAGCGTTGGGAAATGGTGTGTATAGTTCCCATATTTTTAACATACGGTGCAAGCGAATTTGGTTCACAGCCCTTTGCTACTTGCGTTAGGGGAGGTAGTGGCAGTACTTGCTAAAGTGACGGACGGTGATGGTGTTTGATTGAGTTGAATTAGGTTACATAACTCGGGTAGATATGGGCATTTTTTGGTTGGGTGTCCATCTTTCTCACATAGCACGCAAGGAGGTTGGACGCGTGGAGGAAGTGGAGTTGTGGACTCCTTCTTCTTTCGCCTGCCCCCAGCTGTGGAAAGGAGGTTAGTGAGTGGGGGTGTAGAGGGTATGGTGGGAGTGAGCATGGGAATATGCATTTGGATTCCTTCTATTTGGGGGCGAAGGGATGGTTGAGGAACCATCTCTGGTGGATGTAAATACCAAACTGGGATTGCCAAAACCATATTAGGGAGAGTAAGCATTGCGGCTACTTGGAAATATTGTACACCTGGTGGAGGGTAAAAGAAGGGGATTTGACTAATGGCTTGGGGAACTATCTCCCAAACTGGGATATGGCCGTGGGGTAAGGTGAAATCGTGAACTAGTGGAGTCGACGAGTTTGCAGGAAGATCATGAGGGAGGGGCTCTGCGACTAGTGGGATTTCATATATGAGAGAAGCTTCCCTGGGAGGAAGGGTATCCTCACTGTCAGTTCCTTTGGATGATATGACACATACCTGATTGGAAGGATGAATGAGCGGTGGTGCACCATGGTAAGTTCCTAACAATGATGGGTCTTTGAAAATTCTAGTCCCCATTTTGATGAGTGGGCATGATTCATGATTAGTGTGGACGAGAGGGAGAATGTTATCGATGTTGGGAGAAGGGTTAGGCTCATACTGTGAAACTTGGTCAATTGTAATGATCTTCCCGTTATGGGGGAACATCATGGTTCGAAAGACGGAAGATACAATTGCCTTCATAGCGTACATGTAGCTATGACCGAACAAGATATTGTAATCGAGTGGGGCATCGATAACTTCAATGTCAATGAGAATGGTCTTTCCCCCGAGTTCTACAGGGACATTTTGGAAGAGNAAGAAGGGGATTTGACTAATGGCTTGGGGAACTATCTCCCAAACTGGGATATGGCCGTGGGGTAAGGTGAAATCGTGAACTAGTGGAGTCGACGAGTTTGCAGGAATATCATGAGGGAGGGGCTCTGCGACTAGTGGGATTTCATATATGAGAGAAGCTTCCCTGGGAGGAAGGGTATCCTCACTGTCAGTTCCTTTGGATGATATGACACATACCTGATAGGATGAATGAGCGGTGGTGCACCATGGTAAGTTCCTGTCAATGATGGGTCTTTGAAAATTCTAGTCCCCATTTTGATGAGTGGGCATGATTCATGATTAGTGTGGATGAGAGGGAGAATGTTATCGATGTTGGGAGAAGGGTTAGGCTCATACTGTGAAACTTGGTCAATTGTAATGATCTTCCCGTTATGGGGGAATATCATGGTTCGAAAGACGGAAGATACAATTGCCTTCATAGCATACATGTAGCTATGACCGAACAAGATATTGTAATCGAGTGGGGCATCGATAACTTCAATGTCAATGAGAATGGTCTTTCCCCCGAGTTCTACAGGGACATTTTGGAAGAGTCGTTCAGGAGAAGATAATCGTCTGTCATAAGCTCTTAAGGTAATGGTAGATGGTATGATTTCGAGGGAACTAATTTTCTACCATACAGACTTGGAAATAATGCACGTGTATGCGCCTTCATCGATAATGCACCAATGAACTGTAATGTTCCAAATTTTGACGGGGATTTGAAAAACGATGAGAGCGGGGAGGTGAGGTTCTCCACTGTCGAGATCGAATGTGATGAGTTGAGTATCCACGGAGTTTACTTCCCCCAAGGTGGAAAGTAATTATTTTCACTGAATGGGACAAGTTTGAAGGGCTTCTAAGACTGACATGGAAACCAGGGACTGTGCTAAGTCATCGACCAAACTATAATTATGAGTCGCCCTAGCCTGCAGGTTGTGGAAATTTCTGTGTAATGGGATGCGAAGTATGTGAAGAGGTGTTTTTGTGTTAGGGAGAGGAATCACGAATGGGGGTCCCGTTGGTGTTGGGATTTTTTATGGGGGAATGGGAGGAGACTCAGTGGGTGCAAGGTATTGACGACTACGTGTCTGTAGAAGGACTTCATCCTCACTAGTGAGGAGGATAGTAAGATCTGTGGGATTGTTCGGGTTGAAATATTGTCCCAACTATGGTGGGGTAGGTTGAATGTCCTATTGGGTGTTCATCACACCCTGGTGCATAATGGGGTTCTGCAGCATGGCTGGGGGAGGTTGTTGTTGTTGATTAAGGTTGGTTGTCATTGATGTCAACCCTTGAAGAAAGACCCGTAGCACAAAAGGTTTGGGTAATGGACCCAATAGTGTTTGATGTAAATATGACTCATTATTTTTTTGTCAGGGTTGATAAGAAGTAAATATGGATGAACTCCAAAGTGGTCCCATTATGGTGAAATNAACACTGGTGTACTGTGTATGTGTGTGATTGTTTATTTATTACTGCTCATTATTGGATAATAATTATACATTGATATAACATTTGAAGAAAAATGATTAATATTACGTTATTATTTATTCACCCCCCCTCTCAGTAATCCAACAGTTGAATGTATTGTTGTGGGGCCTGCTAAGGGGCAGGCGGTGCTGGAGGATGCGGTCCATTTTCTGAGTCTTTCATCCATTTAAAATTGGTGATTTGGGGGCAATGATGAGTATAATGACCAAAATCACCACAAAGGGCACAAGGGAAGTTGGTTCGAAGATTATTGTTATTTTTCCCTTGACACCTGTTGTTATTTCCCCCCTGGGGGTTCTGATTCCCTTGGTTCTGGGTTCCCCCATTAGGTTGGTTCTGTTGGGGGTTATTCCCGCCTTGACCTGGGTTGTTATTGTTCTAATTTTTTCCTTTCTTTTTGGCATTATTCAACTGATGGGTCGGTTTTGTTGTATTCAGTTGTTCAAAATTTTGATATTGTTGAATGGGAGAGGTTTGAACAAAATTCACACCAGTGTGAGGGTGTCCTTTTGGTGGATCCATGGGTTGTGGGGGGCCAGAAAATGGAAAGTACAGATTTTGTTGGTGTAATGATCTGTAAGGTACATAGGAAGGTGTGACGCTTTCACTAGTACTTAGAGTATAAGCTGAGGTAGAGGGAGTACCAGAACTTGTTTGGATAGGTGGGCATGTTGTGGGTGTCGGTGGTGGCCCACTGATGGGTGGAGGAAGGGCAACGGGGTATGGATGTTGATAAGGGGGTGGGGGATAATAAGGGGTTCCTCCATATGTCGGTGGATATTAAGGTGTGCCATACATTGGTGATTGTTGGGGTTCCTCCTCAATTCGTCTGTTGAGTAAGACATTTCAGGTTTATCTTGGCCAAATGGCATGGGTTTTGGGAGATCAAGAAGTATTGTGTACAAGTACCCTGATTGTGAATAGATGAGGTTGTATTGTTGAGCCTTATTGATGGCTTCTTCTTCTGATTGAGGGAAGGTGGAAGCCACATCTTTATCGAGGAGAGAGACAAGCGATATGAGAAACCAATCAAGACATTGTTGTTTGGTGGTTTCTTCTTTTCACAAACTACGTCATCGACACCACTCATGAATGTGATCAGCGATATGNAACACTGGTGTACTGTGTATGTGTGTGATTGTTTATTTATTACTGCTCATTATTGGATAATAATTATACATTGATATAACATTTGAAGAAAAATGATTAATATTACGTTATTATTGATTCACCCCCCCTCTTAGTAATCCAACAGTTGAATGTATTGTTGTGGGGCCTGCTAAGGGGCAGGCGGTGTTGGAGGATGTGGTCCATTTTCTGAGTCTTTCATCCATTTAAAATTGGTAATTTGGGGGAAATGATGAGTATAATGACCAAAATCACCGCAAAGGGCACAAGGGAAGTTGGTTCGAAGATTATTGTTATTTTTCCCTTGACACCTATTGTTATTTCCCCCCTGGGGGTTCTGATTCCCTTGGTTCTGGGTTCCCCCATTAGGTTGGTTCTGTTGGGGGTGATTCCCGCCTTGACCTGGGTTGTTATTGTTCTAATTTTTTTCCTTTCTTTTTGGCATTATTCAACTGATGGGTCGGTTTTGTTGTATTCAGCTATTCAAAATTTTGATATTGCTGAATGGGAGAGGGTTGAACAAAATTCACACCAGTGTAAGGGTGTCCTTGTGATGGATCCATGGGCTGTGGGGGGACAGAAAATGGAAAGTATGGATTTTGTTGGTGTAATGATCTGTAAGGTACATAGGAAGGTGTGACGCTTTCACTAGTACTTAGAGTATAAGCTGAGGTAGAGGGAGTACCATAACTCGTTTGGATAGGTGGGCATGTTGTGGGTGTCGGTGGTGGCCCACTGATGGGTGGAGGAAGGGCAAAGGGGTATGGATGTTGATAAGGGGGTGGGGGATAATAAGGGGTTCCTCCATATGTCGGTGGATATTAAGGTGTGCCATACATTGGTGATTGTTGGGGTTCCTCCTCAATTCGTCTGTTGAGTAAGACATTTCAGGTTTATCTTGGCCAAATGGCATGGGTTTTGGGAGATCAAGAAGTATTGTGTACAAGTACCCTGATTGTGAATAGATGAGGTTGTATTGTTGAGCCTTATTGATGGCTTCTTCTTCTGATTGAGGGAAGGTGGAAGCCACATCTTTATCGAGGAGAGAGACAAGCGATATGAGAAACCAATCAAGACATTGTTGTTTGGTGGTTTCTTCTTTTCACAAACTACGTCATCGACACCACTCATGAATGTGATCAGCGATATGAGTGGATAAGGTTTGTTTAAAATTAGAGAGTAGTTCAAGACCATTGTCATGGCGGATTGGTAATTGGAAGAAGGTCAAAAATGCTTTGGCCAAGGACTCAAAATTCGCATGGGACCTCGACTTTTCGTCTACATACCATTTGGTTGATGGGATAGTGAGTGTGCGTTGAAATAATTGTAGTCGGATGGAATCATCCATAATGTTGTTGGAAGAGCACCATAAGTGGAAAGTCGTGACATGATTGGCAGGGTCATCTCCTGCCTTTCCTTCAAACTTGGGGATATCTTAAGGTAGTTTGGTAGGCATTGCAGGCCATGTGGGGTCATGCAATATAAGGTCATTTGTGAGTTTGCTTAGATCTGGTATGTTGAGAGAGGCCAAGTATGGCATCTGTAGTGGTGGCGGAGGATTAGTTCCAGCCATGGTGTGAGTGGTGCCTCAAGAGGTGGGACGCACAAAACAACCAGACCTCAGCCTTCAACCCTTCACGGGTATCTCCCTGCCTTATGGTGTTAGGAACACTTGACTTGGAGGATTTACAGTTCTCTATTTGACAACTTATATTGTTTTGACAATGTGAGAACCAGATAACGGGGAGTTGATTGGATGCCTATCCTGGAAATACTACCTAGACTAAAATATTTTTTTTGGTACCTCCTGTGGAGGAAAACTTAGTGAGTTTTTAGAAAAAAACTAGATGTGGTTATTTGAGAGATTGGGGGTGTGAGCCAATCTCGTTGAAATTAAATGGGAGTGGATAGTTTTGTCAAGAAAAGGGTGGGGTGTTTTGGAATCCCGTTGGAGGAAATTTACTTTGACCTCCACGTTTCGAGATGAAAACTATTTGAGTGATAAGTGACTTTTGTGTGTGAATGAGTGAAAGTGTTCCAATGTTTTAATTAATTAGGTTTCACCTTGTTGCATGTGGACTTCACTTGGTCCTTACAAGTGTTGATTACCTAATTAACTAAATGTCTTTGGTACAACCTTGCGAAATTCAAAAGTCCCTAGGAAGATAGCATGTGGACATGTGGATCCTTTACTATTCATTTAACTCCCTATTATGATTTAATCTAAGAAAGATTTGAAACTATCATAGATTGTGATCATGTGGGCATGTATGGGCCCGTTACAAAACCTTTAAACTTCCCTAGTGATTTAATTTAAGAAAGTAAATTTCAACACTATCTTATCTTTGTAGCATGTGGGCATGTATGGGCCCGTTACAATCTTGAGATGTGTTTGAAAAATAAACTAAGAGGAGTCCCGAGGGGGTTGTTGTCCTCTCCTAAAGGTTTTAGTCTTTTTAAGGGAGATGAAATTGTCCTACAACCTTTTTCTGATTCTCAAGGTCGCTTTGAAGCATGAGAGAAGAGCATACTAAACTATTGTTATCCAACTTCTGGTCCCAATGCAAGTTTTATGTGATTACAAATGATTCCAACTTATACTCTTAGTCAAAGCAAGCCATCCATGTGGAAAAAATGAAAGCAAAAGAGGAAATAATGATTTTAAACCCCCTAAGTGCCTATGTGTTTTGACTAATCCCTTTATATGGAGAGGGAACTAAGTGTGGTGCAGATTACAACATGCATGAAATCATTTTTAAGAAGGCTAGGGGCCTTCCCCAAATCACAAAAAATATTACAATGTGTATTTTTCTACACATGTGTGTGGGTCTCAGAGTAGACAGAGGTGCACTGAGCACCAATGCACAAACCGAAAAACACTTTTGGGCACAGGTGCACGGAAGGCGCTGAACAACATAGTAATTTTGGCGCATTTGCGCACGGTGCGCTACTGTGGGCCAATAAACCCATGCACACTTGTCACACGGTCATGAAAAAAATTCCAAATGGAATTCTCTCAATTCAGCTTTGAATTGCATGTTTTTCAAGTCGGCTTGGGCCGGTTAGGGTACCTGCAGGGTAAATAAACCGAAAGAAGAGATAGAAAACCCAAATGGGATAGGAAATTGATACCTTTCCCCAGTGGAGTCGCCAATCTATTGCACCTCTTTTGTCACCTAAATGAGAAAAACAGAGGTGCTTACAAGCTTAGTTGAGTTAGCTAAGCAAGACAGCAATAAAGGAAAGGGTTAGAAAAAGAAACATAAAATACTAAGCTAAGAATTAAACTAGAAAAGGAAAGAATAACTAAACTATTGAGCATAAGGACATAAGAACAAGAAACAAACAAGACTCATGTCACCAATGGAAAGGATTGTATTAGTGAAAAAAAAACACTGAGAAGAAAGGGGACTTTGGGTCCCTTCTTCCTCCAAGGGAGGGCTCTTGGACCCCCACAATTTGAGCTCTTCTTACAACTTTGAAAACTTGAAAGAAATGGTGAAAGAATCCCTAGCTAATCCACTCAAAAGGTGAGGTGGATTGCATAAATGTAATGATGCTAGTATACTCTTGATGAGAAAAGAGGGTTCCCCAAGAGAATAGCAGCAGCATAACCTTGCAAATGAATTCATTGAAAATGTAATGCACCCATGGCCTTGTTTTATAGCACCACTTTGAGGTATTGTGCAACCATATTTTAATGTGAAAAGGGGTTGTTTAGGGCATTTTTAGGCCTTTGACCAGCCACTCAGTCGGATCCATCCGAGATTTGGATGTCAAATCAACTTGGAAGCTGAACCAGAAGTGGGTGGGAGGCCGACCAATCTCATAAATGCATCGTTCTCAGGTGTGTGCATCTTTTAGCGACCATAGTCATGCATCATGTGAATGTGTGTTGTTCTTGCATTTCTGGATGGCACATGTGCGTGCGCACCCTATGTAGTCATAGCGCACCTTGATTTTATAACTAGTTGTATAGTTTTGGACCTTTTGGAAATGATTTTTTGGTAATTTTGGTCCATGGGTGAACTCA
>JZKD02S2232469.1:0-37907 GCA_000966675.3 Picea glauca | reverse complement strand
AGACCCAAAAAGTTCAGTCATAAGGGGAAACCAAAGACTACTGCAACTACACAACATAATTTAGGTTCTGATTCGGGTGATGAAACAAAGATTACAACCATGGGTTTTCAAGGTATGGATTCTATTGCAAGTACTAGTTCTTCAAGTAGTAGTAGCCTCAATGAAACTTAACTTGAAAAACAAAGAATAGAGATTTTACACATAAGGGTTATTTCAAAGCATACCAGGATACATACTCTTTTTGATATTAGATCTCAAGCAAACCTCATATCTGAAGACACTGTCAAGAAATTAAAATTGGAAACTACTCCACATACTAAACCATACCCTCTAGGATGGATATGTGACAATGCCAAATTGCATGTGACAAGAAGGTGTAAACTTAGATTTGCCATCACTGCAAACTTTATAGATGAGGTAGAGCTTGATGTTATTCCATTGGATATCTGTAGTATTGTGTTGGGAAGCCCATATTTATGTGATAAGAGAGCCATCTTTCATCGTCGTGAGAACAAGTATCATTTGTTTAAAAATGGAGTTGAGTACATTGTTAGAGCACATACAAAGAAGTTGAATTTGTCACTTGTAAATGTTGGACAATTTAAAAGATTAGTCAATGCTAGTAAGAATTTTGTCCTCTTGATGATCAAACCCAAAGACAATGTTGAAAAAGAAGCTTTCCAAGGTTGTGATGCAAAATTGAAATCTGATTTATATGAGTTTGTTAACCAATATGATGAGATGTTTCAGGAACCAAAAGGATTGCCTCCAAAAAGGGATATCCAACATGAGATACATTTGCAGCAAGATTTTCCTCTTCCAAACATTGGTATGTACAGGATGTCAGTCATGAAGAATGTTGAAATTAAAAAACAAATCCAAGAGTTGCTTGACAAAGGGGTCATCATGCCAAGCACATCACCATGTGGTTCACCAATTGTTTTAGTGCCAAAGAAAGATGGTACATGGTGCTTGTGTGTAGATTCCAGGGCCTTGAACAAGATTACGGTAAAGAATCATTATCCTCTTCCTAGAATTCATGATTTGTTTGATCAATTGAAAGATTCTAAATATTTTACTAAGTTGGATTTGAGAAGTGGGTATCATAATATTAGGATTGTTGAAGGAGACACTTGGAAGACAACTTTCAAAACAAAGTAAGGTTTGTTTTAGTGGATGGTAATGCCATTTGGGCTTTGTGATGCTCCTCCTACATTCATGAGAGTCATGAATGATGTTTTAAGGCATTTTCTCGATGATTGTGTGATTGTCTACTTGGATGACATTTTGATATTTAGCAAATCCCGTGAAGAGCATGTTATGCATGTAAAGCAAGTTTTGGATGTCTTAAAGAAAGAAAAAATGTTTTTGAAGATGTCTAAAAGTCAATTTGGAAAGACCTCACTTGTTTACTTGGGACATATTGTTGGAGGAGGACTAAAAATTGATCCTTCCAAGGTCAAAGTCATTTTGGATTGGCCCAATCCCAACAATGTGACAGAGGTAAGAATCTTTTTGAGAGCAACTCAATATTGGAGAAAGTTTATTGTTAACTTCTCTTCAATTGCAGCTCCATTACATGCAGTGACAAGCATCAAGCAATTTTTCCAATTGGGAGGCAAGCAACAAAAAGCTTTAGATTCATTCAAGGAGAATATTAGTTCAGCTCCAGTTCTTTCACTTCCTAATTTGAGACAACCATTTGAGATCCAAACAAATGCAAGCAATTATGCAATGGGAGTAGTCTTGTTACAACAGGTAAGCCCATTTTTTTTAATTCTAAAACTTTTAATGGTGATGTGATTAATTATCCTACTTATGATAAGGAGTTGTATGCATTGGTGAAAAGTGTGAAAAAATGAAAACATTATTTGTTGGGAAAAGAAACTATCATTCACACAGATCATCAACCATTGCAATACTTMCAATCACAAACAAAGCTACAACAAGCAAGGCACTTCAGATGGATGGGTTTTCTACAACAATTCCACTTGGTTATAAGGTATAAGAAAGGCATTTATAACAAAGTTGTTGATATGATTTCTAGGCCTATTGTTAGTGCTTCAATTATTCTTCAGCGTAATTCTACCTTGCATGAGAGCTATGTTGAACAATATGTGTTAGATGTTGATTTTAAAGAGGTGTATGCAACTTTGTGTCATTCTAACCAAGTTGAGGAATTGGATTACCATGTGCATGATAAGCTTTTGTATCATCTTGGCAAGCTATGTATTCCACAGGGTGAAAGAGTCAACATCANTAACTCATAGGCTCCCTTTTGCAACATGAGCCTCGCAATGTAAGGGCCATGCCATAAAGGTTCAAATTTTCTACCTCCAACTTATCATGAGATCTTGGCCATAAACTAAAACCCTGTCTCCTTTATAAATATGTGAGGATGAACACTTTTGTCATAGTGATATTTGATGCATTTCTTACAAGTCTCATTGGTGACTTCTCAATAGCGTTCGCCAAGACATGCTAAATAGCTAAGACATTCTTCAGGGCTTGCATTCCTTTTGTGATATAGGATTTCTGTGAGATCTTTCTCTAAAAAAATCCTCCAATGAGGATCTTTTATTGATGCTTAATCACATGTGAACATGAACAAATGATCATTAATTATTGCATATGAACGTGAGAAAAATTGTCATGATTATGTGGATATGTGTAATTAAATCTCTACTTAATCAAGCGAGAATGAAAACAAAACTCACACATATAATTTGACACCCATGTGTTAACAAAGTTCACCAAAAAATTTGGGAACGTCTCTGTATCCACTTGGAATACGAATCATTTCATTAATCCTTCCTTTAGCAAGGTTGAAACCGTCTCACAAAATGTGGTACATACTCCTTACAGGGTTGAAAACCTAGAGAATCCTTCTCTTATACAAAGAGAACTTAAGGCTCTTACATAAGTGGCATTTCTTCAGACACGAGAAGGACTACATTCTTCACAATGCAAAGCTCTCTCAAAGTGGCCTAAATGGGCCTCCCTTTGCAATGCTTACATAAGGAATATATATAGTTTCCCTCTCTCCATAATTCAAGGAGTCAAGATCCACACTCTTAGGATCTAATAACAACTCAAGGACAAATATGAGAAAACATCTCAACCAAACTTAACTTCCCCTTGAGACTAGGAAGCCACTTGTGATAAAATGAGGAAGAATCCCAAACCAACCTATGAGACTCCCAACTTCCTCTTAAAATTAGGAAACTAATTTGTGCGGTAGGATTCTCACATAAAACTAATTTCCCCTTAAAACTAGGAAACTAATTTCTGAGTTGGATTCTCTCACTTAATTTTAATTTCCTTTTTACAAATTAAATGAAAAATACATGACCACATTATGCTAAAAAATGTTAATCATTTTTACAATATGAAGCATTAAACATTCCTTTAAATTTTGTCACCTATCATCAATCATTTTAATGGTCTTCTCCATGGTGTGCAAAGTATTGAATCCTTGTGTGGAGATCCTCCTAGATCATTTTGCCACCTCATCTCCTAGGGTTAGGGTTTTGGATATTAGTTGTTTTTCCTTTTGTGGTTTTAAACTTTATGTTAAAAGGTAGTTTTAGCCTCTTGTGAGGGTCTTTATGCAAATGAGCGTAGCTGACACATCTCTTCTCAAAGATAAGCTATCACCATCATACGCAGTTTGCATTGCTTTAAATATTAGTGTTTTCACTATTTCATTCACTAGTAGAGCTTGTGTTTCCTTGTATTATTGTGCACTTTGTAATATCTCTAGGTTATTTCACTTATTATTGCTATGTTCACAACATAATCCATATCATGTCATCAATTGAACAACCATGTCCTTTAGTTTTTTAACCTTTCCTTCAAAATTTTCATTTATATCAAACAATCTCTCATGGCAAGACTTAAACTCATTTTGTTTCTCTGAATGTGATCTAGTGGTTGAGATTGTTTGTCTCCATGTTAATGAACCAGGTTCAAAATAATCCATGTAAAAGGGGGTTACCCCTAGGAGAGTCCTCTAGGCTATGGTAACCTAAAGGAATGATGTAGATAGAGGAAGGTTACCAGATGAATGATCTTGAGTGCCTCTTGTGGGGGCAATGAGCCTGGGGTCTTCTCACAATGTTATCAACTTTATCCACCATCATAAATCCCCTATAGTTCTACCTAACTTCCCTATCAACATAAAGGAGCAAGGGTGTTCTTCTCTTACCATCACTTAAAGATGCTTCTCTGCTTGCTTTCATGGTAGAAATTGATTGTGAGTTGCTACAAACACTCCCCTAGATGTCTATCAGAGTTGCATTTCCTTCATCATGGAGACCTCCTTTGGTATGTTAGTCACTTGTATATTGAGCACCCTTTTAATCGGGGAAATTTTTAAGGATCCATACTTATCTTAGAGTGTAGAAACCTTGGTGAATATTATTAATTCTTAAAATTCCAACAATAAAATGTTTGGTGATATTTTTGTAAAAGTATTAAAATTTATAAGGATTTTATATAGCTTCCAATTTTTTTTAGCAATTTTTAGAGTAGAATACTTTTATGCTATAAAATTTGGGCAAATAAAATGGAAATTGGCTAAAATATAAGTCCACAATGCAAAGAACTTTAAAAGAGTATATCATTTAAATCTAAAGAGAAAATGATAGGCACACTTCAAAAATCCCATACTCAAAAGTTCAAAGTCTGAGAAATCATTAAATTTGCACCTCGAAATAGTTCTCTAGGGATTTCAAAAAATAAAGTCTCATTTTACAATGAAATATAAATTAAAAGATAGTGTTCATCCAAATGCATTGGGATGGGGCTCACGTGGACCTTTGAAAGATAAATCTGGACCTGGAAGAAGAAAAGGAAAATAATCAGATATCGGTTGTGGATTCTAAAAGAATGAAAAGACACAACTAGACAATTTACGAACGATAAGTATGACGGACAAGAAATTATGAAAGGTGACCACTTTACTTACTGTGATGGAATCTCTCTTCTTTTATATGCCTCCTAGTGCATCTTTTATATTTTCCTTTGTTGGAACTAACTAACCAGTTACAATTTCTTCTTCATGATCTAATTTAGTTATTTTAGTTAAGGCTTTCTTTAACCATTTATCGATGTATTCACTCATTGGTGCCACAATTATTTCTTGCCTTACTTCAATATCAGATAATGAATTGTCTGGATCTTTGCCCTACAAAGACCCATTTCTCTCCCGAGGGTTCCATTTTGGTTGTCTTTTCTTTAGGTACATGAATGTAGACAGGACAACCAAATATCCTAAGATGTCCAACTTCTAGTTTTGTCCCTGTGAACATTTCTTCGGGGATTTTATCTTTTAGAATTGTGTGAGGACACCTATTATGTACAAACAATGCAATAGTTGTTGCTTCTTACTAAAGGGAGTTGTGTAGGTATTGGTCAAACATCATGGCTTTGGCTTCTTCACAAATAGACTTATTCTTTCTCTCAACAACACCATTTTGCTAAGGATTGTAGGGCATTGTTAACTGTCTTTTGATCCTAGGTTCTTTACAAAAGTTTTCAAAGGAATATGACTCAAACTCCCCCCCATTGTTTGTTCTTAGGACCCTAATCTGTTTACCTATCCGATTTTCTATGAGAGCCTTAAATTCCTTAAATTTCTCAAAGGTTTCATTCTTGGCTTTGAGGAAGTAAATCCAACATTTTCTAGAGAAGTCAACAATATAAATTACATGATACATAAAACCACTTAGATAATGAGATGGATGGGTCCACAAGTATCAAAATGTACAAGGTCTAAAATCTATTTAGCTTTATTATCACTATTAGAAAATTACTTCTTTGTATTCTTTCCAAGTAAACAACCTTTGAAAACTTCATTTTTATCAGAAGGAATGAGAGGCATGCCTCTTACCATTGTCTGCAGATCTGGAAGTGCTTTGTAGTGCAGGTGGTCGAGCCTCCTATGCTAAAGTTCATTGGAATTGGTTGTATCATGTGCAAGATCCTAAATAGAGTGACCTGGGGCTTTGTAAATTCCTCCTTTTCGGACCTCAATAATCTTGATTGAACTCAACTGACCATCCTTAGGCCAAAGTAGTGCCTTTCTCTCCATGATGGTTACCCTGTAACCTTTATCTTCAAGTTTTTCCGCTCATAGAAGATTATTATTTATCCCTAGAACATATAAGATCTCGTCAATATTAAAGATGGATCCAGATTCCAACTGAAAGGAAGTAGAATCCATTCCTTTGATCTCATAGATTATGTCATCTCCAAGCTCCATCTTCTTTGAAAATGACCTCTTCCTGAACTCTAAGAGAATATCCTTATACCATGTCATATGTCTAGATGTGCCACTTTCAACTAGCCATGTGTCTCAACCAGTGGTCAAAGAACCTAATAAAGTAGATACCAAATAGTATTCCCTTCTCTTCTCTTTTTAATTAGGAGACCCCTTCTGCCTTTTCTTGGATTCTTCATCTCCAGCGGTGGAAGCATGATGCTTCTCTTTTTTATAGTTCCCTTTTCTCTTCGACTTGTAGTCTTTAGCAAAGTGTCCCATCTTGTTGTAGTTGTAACATTTCACTTTTGAGATGTCGAAGCCTTTACCTATGAAATCCCCTTTGGTGTTCTCCCTTTATAAGTTCTTTTGAAAATCCTTCCGAAAGGAAGGTCTCCTTCTTCTCTTGAACTTAACAGCTAGGGCCGAATGTTCCTCTTTGGGTGGATCACTTCTGGTGGCCATTTGAATTTATTCTTGGAGACAATCATGCCACAAGCACTCAAAGGTAGGTTGGATCTCTCTGTTGCTTACACTTGAGAGGAAGGTTTCCCAAGATGGTGGAAGTCCATCAAACATGGCTTGGGCAAGGTCATCATCATCCACTGAAACCTCCTATAACTAGTAACTGATCACGGATATGGGCCATCTTAGAACAGAAGGATGCAACCGATTCTCCATTTTCCATATTCAAATACTTTAGCTTGTGTTTTAGGTTTCTCTTATGGCTAGGGGCCTTCTTCTCGTAAAGGTTGACCAAAGTGTCCATGTACTCCTTTGTTGTCATGATAGGAGTCATCACATGCATGATATTGTCCCTCACTGAATCAAATATTATCCTTTTAGTCTTTGTTTGGTTCCTAATGAATGTTGTCCTTTCTATGTTGTAAGTAGGTTCCTCTACTTCATAGGTTATTAACTGATCTAGCTCATGCACCTAAAGAATGTTCATGACCCCGAGCTTCCAAACATTGAAGTTTGAATCTCCCTCTAACCCGTCTTCAGCTCAGACTGAGATAGAAGAGGTCGACATCTCTGAAACCCTAATTTTATGCTTTGCACTAATATGAATCAAGCTTCTTCTTGGATCTGTGTGGGCTCAAGTGCTACAAAACTGAGCTCTTCACACCAATGCTCTAATACCATATAGATTTTTCAAGCTTGATTTATATAACAATAAAATTTTAACTTCTTTTAAACACTTCAAATATTTTAGCCACAATATACTGAAACAAGAATAGTGCAATAAACAAGATCACACAAGAACATAGAGACTTACCTTGGGGAAACCCAATAANTAACTCATAGGCTCCCTTTTGCAACATGAGCCTCGCAATGTAAGGGCCATGCCATAAAGGTTCAAATTTTCTACCTCCAACTTATCATGAGATCTTGGCCATAAACTAAAACCCTGTCTCCTTTATAAATATGTGAGGATGAACACTTTTGTCATAGTGATATTTGATGCATTTCTTACAAGTCTCATTGGTGACTTCTCAATAGCGTTCGCCAAGACATGCTAAATAGCTAAGACATTCTTCAGGGCTTGCATTCCTTTTGTGATATAGGATTTCTGTGAGATCTTTCTCTAAAAAAATCCTCCAATGAGGATCTTTTATTGATGCTTAATCACATGTGAACATGAACAAATGATCATTAATTATTGCATATGAACGTGAGAAAAATTGTCATGATTATGTGGATATGTGTAATTAAATCTCTACTTAATCAAGCGAGAATGAAAACAAAACTCACACATATAATTTGACACCCATGTGTTAACAAAGTTCACCAAAAAATTTGGGAACGTCTCTGTATCCACTTGGAATACGAATCATTTCATTAATCCTTCCTTTAGCAAGGTTGAAACCGTCTCACAAAATGTGGTACATACTCCTTACAGGGTTGAAAACCTAGAGAATCCTTCTCTTATACAAAGAGAACTTAAGGCTCTTACATAAGTGGCATTTCTTCAGACACGAGAAGGACTACATTCTTCACAATGCAAAGCTCTCTCAAAGTGGCCTAAATGGGCCTCCCTTTGCAATGCTTACATAAGGAATATATATAGTTTCCCTCTCTCCATAATTCAAGGAGTCAAGATCCACACTCTTAGGATCTAATAACAACTCAAGGACAAATATGAGAAAACATCTCAACCAAACTTAACTTCCCCTTGAGACTAGGAAGCCACTTGTGATAAAATGAGGAAGAATCCCAAACCAACCTATGAGACTCCCAACTTCCTCTTAAAATTAGGAAACTAATTTGTGCGGTAGGATTCTCACATAAAACTAATTTCCCCTTAAAACTAGGAAACTAATTTCTGAGTTGGATTCTCTCACTTAATTTTAATTTCCTTTTTACAAATTAAATGAAAAATACATGACCACATTATGCTAAAAAATGTTAATCATTTTTACAATATGAAGCATTAAACATTCCTTTAAATTTTGTCACCTATCATCAATCATTTTAATGGTCTTCTCCATGGTGTGCAAAGTATTGAATCCTTGTGTGGAGATCCTCCTGGATCATTTTTCCACCTCATCTCCTAGGGTTAGGGTTTTGGATATTAGTTGTTTTTCCTTTTGTGGTTTTAAACTTTATGTTAAAAGGTAGTTTTAGCCTCTTGTGAGGGTCTTTATGAAAATGAGCGTAGCTGACACATCTCTTCTCAAAGATAAGCTATCACCATCATACTCAGTTTGCATTGCTTTAAATATTAGTGTTTTCACTATTTCATTCACTAGTAGAGCTTGTGTTTCCTTGTATTATTCTGCACTTTGTAATATCTCTAGGTTATTTCACTTATTATTGCTATGTTCACAACATAATCCATATCATGCCATCAATTGAACAACCATGTCCTTTAGTTTTTTAACCTTTCCTTCAAAATTTTCATTTATATCAAACAATCTCTCATGGCAAGACTTAAACTCATTTTGTTTCTCTGAATGTGATCTAGTGGTTGAGATTGTTTGTCTCCATGTTAATGAACCAGGTTCAAAATAATCCATGTAAAAGGGGGTTACCCCTAGGAGAGTCCTCTAGGCTATGGTAACCTAAAGGAATGATGTAGATAGAGGAAGGTTACCAGATGAATGATCTTGAGTGCCTCTTGTGGGGGCAATGAGCCTGGGGTCTTCTCACAATGTTATCAACTTTATCCACCATCATAAATCCCCTATAGTTCTACCTAACTTCCCTATCAACATAAAGGAGCAAGGGTGTTCTTCTCTTACCATCACTTAAAGATGCTTCTCTGCTTGCTTTCATGGTAGAAATTGATTGTGAGTTGCTACAAACACTCCCCTAGATGTCTATCAGAGTTGCATTTCCTTCATCATGGAGACCTCCTTTGGTATGTTAGTCACTTGTATATTGAGCACCCTTTTAATCGGGGAAATTTTTAAGGATCCATACTTATCTTAGAGTGTAGAAACCTTGGTGAATATTATTAATTCTTAAAATTCCAACAATAAAATGTTTGGTGATATTTTTGTAAAAGTATTAAAATTTATAAGGATTTTATATAGCTTCCAATTTTTTTTAGCAATTTTTAGAGTAGAATACTTTTATGCTATAAAATTTGGGCAAATAAAATGGAAATTGGCTAAAATATAAGTCCACAATGCAAAGAACTTTAAAAGAGTATATCATTTAAATCTAAAGAGAAAATGATAGGCACACTTCAAAAATCCCATACTCAAAAGTTCAAAGTCTGAGAAATCATTAAATTTGCACCTCGAAATAGTTCTCTAGGGATTTCAAAAAATAAAGTCTCATTTTACAATGAAATATAAATTAAAAGATAGTGTTCATCCAAATGCATTGGGATGGGGCTCACGTGGACCTTTGAAAGATAAATCTGGACCTGGAAGAAGAAAAGGAAAATAATCAGATATCGGTTGTGGATTCTAAAAGAATGAAAAGACACAACTAGACAATTTACGAACGATAAGTATGACGGACAAGAAATTATGAAAGGTGACCACTTTACTTACTGTGATGGAATCTCTCTTCTTTTATATGCCTCCTAGTGCATCTTTTATATTTTCCTTTGTTGGAACTAACTAACCAGTTACAATTTCTTCTTCATGATCTAATTTAGTTATTTTAGTTAAGGCTTTCTTTAACCATTTATCGATGTATTCACTCATTGGTGCCACAATTATTTCTTGCCTTACTTCAATATCAGATAATGAATTGTCTGGATCTTTGCCCTACAAAGACCCATTTCTCTCCCGAGGGTTCCATTTTGGTTGTCTTTTCTTTAGGTACATGAATGTAGACAGGACAACCAAATATCCTAAGATGTCCAACTTCTAGTTTTGTCCCTGTGAACATTTCTTCGGGGATTTTATCTTTTAGAATTGTGTGAGGACACCTATTATGTACAAACAATGCAATAGTTGTTGCTTCTTACTAAAGGGAGTTGTGTAGGTATTGGTCAAACATCATGGCTTTGGCTTCTTCACAAATAGACTTATTCTTTCTCTCAACAACACCATTTTGCTAAGGATTGTAGGGCATTGTTAACTGTCTTTTGATCCTAGGTTCTTTACAAAAGTTTTCAAAGGAATATGACTCAAACTCCCCCCCATTGTTTGTTCTTAGGACCCTAATCTGTTTACCTATCCGATTTTCTATGAGAGCCTTAAATTCCTTAAATTTCTCAAAGGTTTCATTCTTGGCTTTGAGGAAGTAAATCCAACATTTTCTAGAGAAGTCAACAATATAAATTACATGATACATAAAACCACTTAGATAATGAGATGGATGGGTCCACAAGTATCAAAATGTACAAGGTCTAAAATCTATTTAGCTTTATTATCACTATTAGAAAATTACTTCTTTGTATTCTTTCCAAGTAAACAACCTTTGAAAACTTCATTTTTATCAGAAGGAATGAGAGGCATGCCTCTTACCATTGTCTGCAGATCTGGAAGTGCTTTGTAGTGCAGGTGGTCGAGCCTCCTATGCTAAAGTTCATTGGAATTGGTTGTATCATGTGCAAGATCCTAAATAGAGTGACCTGGGGCTTTGTAAATTCCTCCTTTTCGGACCTCAATAATCTTGATTGAACTCAACTGACCATCCTTAGGCCAAAGTAGTGCCTTTCTCTCCATGATGGTTACCCTGTAACCTTTATCTTCAAGTTTTTCCGCTCATAGAAGATTATTATTTATCCCTAGAACATATAAGATCTCGTCAATATTAAAGATGGATCCAGATTCCAACTGAAAGGAAGTAGAATCCATTCCTTTGATCTCATAGATTATGTCATCTCCAAGCTCCATCTTCTTTGAAAATGACCTCTTCCTGAACTCTAAGAGAATATCCTTATACCATGTCATATGTCTAGATGTGCCACTTTCAACTAGCCATGTGTCTCAACCAGTGGTCAAAGAACCTAATAAAGTAGATACCAAATAGTATTCCCTTCTCTTCTCTTTTTAATTAGGAGACCCCTTCTGCCTTTTCTTGGATTCTTCATCTCCAGCGGTGGAAGCATGATGCTTCTCTTTTTTATAGTTCCCTTTTCTCTTCGACTTGTAGTCTTTAGCAAAGTGTCCCATCTTGTTGTAGTTGTAACATTTCACTTTTGAGATGTCGAAGCCTTTACCTATGAAATCCCCTTTGGTGTTCTCCCTTTATAAGTTCTTTTGAAAATCCTTCCGAAAGGAAGGTCTCCTTCTTCTCTTGAACTTAACAGCTAGGGCCGAATGTTCCTCTTTGGGTGGATCACTTCTGGTGGCCATTTGAATTTATTCTTGGAGACAATCATGCCACAAGCACTCAAAGGTAGGTTGGATCTCTCTGTTGCTTACACTTGAGAGGAAGGTTTCCCAAGATGGTGGAAGTCCATCAAACATGGCTTGGGCAAGGTCATCATCATCCACTGAAACCTCCTATAACTAGTAACTGATCACGGATATGGGCCATCTTAGAACAGAAGGATGCAACCGATTCTCCATTTTCCATATTCAAATACTTTAGCTTGTGTTTTAGGTTTCTCTTATGGCTAGGGGCCTTCTTCTCGTAAAGGTTGACCAAAGTGTCCATGTACTCCTTTGTTGTCATGATAGGAGTCATCACATGCATGATATTGTCCCTCACTGAATCAAATATTATCCTTTTAGTCTTTGTTTGGTTCCTAATGAATGTTGTCCTTTCTATGTTGTAAGTAGGTTCCTCTACTTCATAGGTTATTAACTGATCTAGCTCATGCACCTAAAGAATGTTCATGACCCCGAGCTTCCAAACATTGAAGTTTGAATCTCCCTCTAACCCGTCTTCAGCTCAGACTGAGATAGAAGAGGTCGACATCTCTGAAACCCTAATTTTATGCTTTGCACTAATATGAATCAAGCTTCTTCTTGGATCTGTGTGGGCTCAAGTGCTACAAAACTGAGCTCTTCACACCAATGCTCTAATACCATATAGATTTTTCAAGCTTGATTTATATAACAATAAAATTTTAACTTCTTTTAAACACTTCAAATATTTTAGCCACAATATACTGAAACAAGAATAGTGCAATAAACAAGATCACACAAGAACATAGAGACTTACCTTGGGGAAACCCAATAAAGGGTAAATCCCAACAAACATCTTCCTCTTATTGATGAATAAGCTTACAAGTTATAAAACCCTAATCAGGGTGCAACAGTACAAATACAAAGAGAGAGAGGATGACTAGAGACTTTTACTTTGTGTTGGTTATAGATTTGGAGAAAAACGACAGATCTAAGCCTAAATAGAGAAGATATGAACTTATATAGAGAAAAACTGAACTTAGATCAAGCAAATCTAAAAATAGATACTGTAGATCTGAACTTGAATAATATAGATCTGAATTTGAATATTGTAGATCTAAGCTTGAATATTGTAGATCTAAATTTGAATACTATAGATCTGAGCTTGAATACTGTAGATATAAATTTGAATATGTAGATATAAGCTTGAATACTGTAGATTTGAATTTGAATACTGTAGATCTGAATTTGAATACTGTAGATCTGAACTTGAATAATGTAGATCTGAATTTGAATATTGTATATTTGAGCTTGAATACTGTAGATCTGAATTTGAATACTGTAAATCTGAGCTTGAATATTGTAGATCTAAATTTGAATACTGTAGATCTAAACTTGAATACTGTAGATCTGAATTTGAATATTGTAGATATGAGATTGGATAATGTAGATCTGAATTGTGTAGAGCGAATGGCCTTCATGTTCCTTTTATGGTTTCTCCAAGCTTTCTAGAAATCTTCTAGGAGCATTCAAGACTAATCATTTTATTTTATTAAGTCAAACTTCTAGAAACCCTCAAGGGGTCACGACTTAAGTTATCATGTTGCTAGACAAAAATTTGACCCCCCTTACATTAGTGACTTAATCAAAATTTATAATAATTCAACTTTATAACTTAGGCTTTTATCGTTTTAATTCTCTATTAACCTTTAAACCTTAGTCTCTAGGACTAATTACAACATTAGCAAGCACACATTGTCCTTCTCTCATCCTGCATGGTCCTCACCTTCTCATAATTGCTTATTACATCAATAGAGGAAGATATTTATACACCATGTGGTTATTTGACTCTCCTACTTGGTCACATGCTAAAGTGACTCTTGACTAAGAGTGGCCAACTCCTAGAAGATCACAACAAAGACTAGGAGGTCATCCCACATACCAGTCTAGCTCACAGAACTTGTACATTTGTCTTGACTCTTGCTAAACTCTACCTTGACTTTTGCACTAGGCTCACAAGGTTTGTTGCAATATCTCCTTCGTCCTGACTCACAAGGTTTGTATGTTCACCTTGATTGTTTCCATGACTCACATGACTGGTTGATTCTCCAAATCTCCCTNCATCAATTGAACAACCATGTCCTTTAGTTTTTTAACCTTTCCTTCAAAATTTTCATTTATATCAAACAATCTCTCATGGCAAGACTTAAACTCATTTTGTTTCTCTGAATGTGATCTAGTGGTTGAGATTGTTTGTCTCCATGTTAATGAACCAGGTTCAAAATAATCCATGTAAAAGGGGGTTACCCCTAGGAGAGTCCTCTAGGCTATGGTAACCTAAAGGAATGATGTAGATAGAGGAAGGTTACCAGATGAATGATCTTGAGTGCCTCTTGTGGGGGCAATGAGCCTGGGGTCTTCTCACAATGTTATCAACTTTATCCACCATCATAAATCCCCTATAGTTCTACCTAACTTCCCTATCAACATAAAGGAGCAAGGGTGTTCTTCTCTTACCATCACTTAAAGATGCTTCTCTGCTTGCTTTCATGGTAGAAATTGATTGTGAGTTGCTACAAACACTCCCCTAGATGTCTATCAGAGTTGCATTTCCTTCATCATGGAGACCTCCTTTGGTATGTTAGTCACTTGTATATTGAGCACCCTTTTAATCGGGGAAATTTTTAAGGATCCATACTTATCTTAGAGTGTAGAAACCTTGGTGAATATTATTAATTCTTAAAATTCCAACAATAAAATGTTTGGTGATATTTTTGTAAAAGTATTAAAATTTATAAGGATTTTATATAGCTTCCAATTTTTTTTAGCAATTTTTAGAGTAGAATACTTTTATGCTATAAAATTTGGGCAAATAAAATGGAAATTGGCTAAAATATAAGTCCACAATGCAAAGAACTTTAAAAGAGTATATCATTTAAATCTAAAGAGAAAATGATAGGCACACTTCAAAAATCCCATACTCAAAAGTTCAAAGTCTGAGAAATCATTAAATTTGCACCTCGAAATAGTTCTCTAGGGATTTCAAAAAATAAAGTCTCATTTTACAATGAAATATAAATTAAAAGATAGTGTTCATCCAAATGCATTGGGATGGGGCTCACGTGGACCTTTGAAAGATAAATCTGGACCTGGAAGAAGAAAAGGAAAATAATCAGATATCGGTTGTGGATTCTAAAAGAATGAAAAGACACAACTAGACAATTTACGAACGATAAGTATGACGGACAAGAAATTATGAAAGGTGACCACTTTACTTACTGTGATGGAATCTCTCTTCTTTTATATGCCTCCTAGTGCATCTTTTATATTTTCCTTTGTTGGAACTAACTAACCAGTTACAATTTCTTCTTCATGATCTAATTTAGTTATTTTAGTTAAGGCTTTCTTTAACCATTTATCGATGTATTCACTCATTGGTGCCACAATTATTTCTTGCCTTACTTCAATATCAGATAATGAATTGTCTGGATCTTTGCCCTACAAAGACCCATTTCTCTCCCGAGGGTTCCATTTTGGTTGTCTTTTCTTTAGGTACATGAATGTAGACAGGACAACCAAATATCCTAAGATGTCCAACTTCTAGTTTTGTCCCTGTGAACATTTCTTCGGGGATTTTATCTTTTAGAATTGTGTGAGGACACCTATTATGTACAAACAATGCAATAGTTGTTGCTTCTTACTAAAGGGAGTTGTGTAGGTATTGGTCAAACATCATGGCTTTGGCTTCTTCACAAATAGACTTATTCTTTCTCTCAACAACACCATTTTGCTAAGGATTGTAGGGCATTGTTAACTGTCTTTTGATCCTAGGTTCTTTACAAAAGTTTTCAAAGGAATATGACTCAAACTCCCCCCCATTGTTTGTTCTTAGGACCCTAATCTGTTTACCTATCCGATTTTCTATGAGAGCCTTAAATTCCTTAAATTTCTCAAAGGTTTCATTCTTGGCTTTGAGGAAGTAAATCCAACATTTTCTAGAGAAGTCAACAATATAAATTACATGATACATAAAACCACTTAGATAATGAGATGGATGGGTCCACAAGTATCAAAATGTACAAGGTCTAAAATCTATTTAGCTTTATTATCACTATTAGAAAATTACTTCTTTGTATTCTTTCCAAGTAAACAACCTTTGAAAACTTCATTTTTATCAGAAGGAATGAGAGGCATGCCTCTTACCATTGTCTGCAGATCTGGAAGTGCTTTGTAGTGCAGGTGGTCGAGCCTCCTATGCTAAAGTTCATTGGAATTGGTTGTATCATGTGCAAGATCCTAAATAGAGTGACCTGGGGCTTTGTAAATTCCTCCTTTTCGGACCTCAATAATCTTGATTGAACTCAACTGACCATCCTTAGGCCAAAGTAGTGCCTTTCTCTCCATGATGGTTACCCTGTAACCTTTATCTTCAAGTTTTTCCGCTCATAGAAGATTATTATTTATCCCTAGAACATATAAGATCTCGTCAATATTAAAGATGGATCCAGATTCCAACTGAAAGGAAGTAGAATCCATTCCTTTGATCTCATAGATTATGTCATCTCCAAGCTCCATCTTCTTTGAAAATGACCTCTTCCTGAACTCTAAGAGAATATCCTTATACCATGTCATATGTCTAGATGTGCCACTTTCAACTAGCCATGTGTCTCAACCAGTGGTCAAAGAACCTAATAAAGTAGATACCAAATAGTATTCCCTTCTCTTCTCTTTTTAATTAGGAGACCCCTTCTGCCTTTTCTTGGATTCTTCATCTCCAGCGGTGGAAGCATGATGCTTCTCTTTTTTATAGTTCCCTTTTCTCTTCGACTTGTAGTCTTTAGCAAAGTGTCCCATCTTGTTGTAGTTGTAACATTTCACTTTTGAGATGTCGAAGCCTTTACCTATGAAATCCCCTTTGGTGTTCTCCCTTTATAAGTTCTTTTGAAAATCCTTCCGAAAGGAAGGTCTCCTTCTTCTCTTGAACTTAACAGCTAGGGCCGAATGTTCCTCTTTGGGTGGATCACTTCTGGTGGCCATTTGAATTTATTCTTGGAGACAATCATGCCACAAGCACTCAAAGGTAGGTTGGATCTCTCTGTTGCTTACACTTGAGAGGAAGGTTTCCCAAGATGGTGGAAGTCCATCAAACATGGCTTGGGCAAGGTCATCATCATCCACTGAAACCTCCTATAACTAGTAACTGATCACGGATATGGGCCATCTTAGAACAGAAGGATGCAACCGATTCTCCATTTTCCATATTCAAATACTTTAGCTTGTGTTTTAGGTTTCTCTTATGGCTAGGGGCCTTCTTCTCGTAAAGGTTGACCAAAGTGTCCATGTACTCCTTTGTTGTCATGATAGGAGTCATCACATGCATGATATTGTCCCTCACTGAATCAAATATTATCCTTTTAGTCTTTGTTTGGTTCCTAATGAATGTTGTCCTTTCTATGTTGTAAGTAGGTTCCTCTACTTCATAGGTTATTAACTGATCTAGCTCATGCACCTAAAGAATGTTCATGACCCCGAGCTTCCAAACATTGAAGTTTGAATCTCCCTCTAACCCGTCTTCAGCTCAGACTGAGATAGAAGAGGTCGACATCTCTGAAACCCTAATTTTATGCTTTGCACTAATATGAATCAAGCTTCTTCTTGGATCTGTGTGGGCTCAAGTGCTACAAAACTGAGCTCTTCACACCAATGCTCTAATACCATATAGATTTTTCAAGCTTGATTTATATAACAATAAAATTTTAACTTCTTTTAAACACTTCAAATATTTTAGCCACAATATACTGAAACAAGAATAGTGCAATAAACAAGATCACACAAGAACATAGAGACTTACCTTGGGGAAACCCAATAAGGGGTAAATCCCAACAAACATCTTCCTCTTATTGATGAATAAGCTTACAAGTTATAAAACCCTAATCAGGGTGCAACAATACAAATACAAAGAGAGAGAGGACGACTAGAGACTTTTACTTTGTGTTGGTTATAGATTTGGAGAAAAACGACAGATCTAAGCGTAAATAGAGAAGATATGAACTTATATAGAGCAAAACTGAACTTAGATCAAGCAGATCTAAAAATAGATACTGTAGATCTGAACTTGAATAATATAGATCTGAATTTGAATACTGTAGATCTAAGCTTGAATATTGTAGATCTAAATTTGAATACTATAGATCTGAGCTTGAATATTGTAGATATAAATTTGAATATTGTAGATATAAGCTTGAATACTGTAGATTTGAATTTGAATACTGTAGATCTGAATTTGAATACTATAGATCTGAACTTGAATAATGTAGATCTGAATTTGAATATTGTATATTTGAGCTTGAATACTGTAGATCTGGATTTGAATACTGTAAATCTGAGCTTGAATATTGTAGATCTAAATTTGAATACTGTAGATCTAAACTTGAATACTGTAGATCTGAATTTGAATACTGTAGATATGAGATTGGATAATGTAGATCTGAATTGTGTAGAGCGAATGGCCTTCATGTTCCTTTTATGGTTTCTCCAAGCTTTCTAGAAATATTCTAGGAGCATTCAAGACTAATCATTTTATTTTATTAAGTCAAACTTCTAGAAACCCTCAAGGGGTCACGACTTAAGTTATCATGTTGCTAGACAAAAATTTGACCCCCCTTACATTAGTGACTTAATCAAAATTTATAATAATTCAACTTTATAACTTAGGCTTTTATCGTTTTAATTCTCTATTAACCTTTAAACCTTAGTCTCTAGGACTAATTACAACATTAGCAAGCACACATTGTCCTTCTCTCATCCTGCATGGTCCTCACCTTCTCATAATTGCTTATTACATCAATAGAGGAAGATATTTATACACCATGTGGTTATTTGACTCTCCTACTTGGTCACATGCTAAAGTGACTCTTGACTAAGAGTGGCCAACTCCTAGAAGATCACAACAAAGACTAGGAGGTCATCCCACATACCAGTCTAGCTCACAGAACTTGTACATTTGTCTTGACTCTTGCTAAACTCTACCTTGACTTTTGCACTAGGCTCACAAGGTTTGTTGCAATATCTCCTTCGTCCTGACTCACAAGGTTTGTATGTTCACCTTGATTGTTTCCATGACTCACATGACTGGTTGATTCTCCAAATCTCCCTGGCTAGCCTCAGGGTGGCCACTTAAGGACTCTTAATAGAGAATGTCTCTTGATGCTGCTATTTTCTTTTTTTTTAACAAAAACTAGGAAATTTGAATTATCAAAAATGGTGCAGTTGAAACTGTTGAGAGGTTACAAAGTCTTTCAAAACTCGAGCCAATCTGAGGCCTCAATTTAACCACTCTTACAAGCTACGAGTGACTGTTTCAAATACTCAGAGGGCAATTTCACATAGAGCAACTTTATTGAATACACTCGAAAAAAGACTCTGAGGATAAGAGTGAAGAGACACTGCATCTAAATTATCTTGTTGGGGAAGAGATCGCCTTTTTAACTAACTTCGTGTGACCATTAGCTTTGAGGGTACATGTGTTTTCTTCTTCTTTCTGACTTCAACCCAATATTCATTTGTTGATGTTGGGGCTTTTGAGACGCCTATGATTCCTGGATTGTCTTGATCTGAAATTTGTTGCTTTTCCTGAACCAGAATCTCAGTTACCTTTGCTTAAACTTCACATCATGTCACTAATGCTTCATCTTCGATGGCCTCATATACCCAACTTTTCAGAGGAATGGAGTTGGGGTGAGCCTGCCTATCTTTACCTGAGTCTGGGGAATCCAAATCCTCTTTTTTCACAAGCTTCTGAGGTGTTTCTTGCTGCATTTCGGAAAGCTCGATAATCTCTAAAGTGACATTGAGATCCTCTATTTCAGATTTTGGGCCATCCAAAGCAAGGTTTAGAACTGGAGAGTCCCCAATGGAGGGAGCGAATCTAGCTTCCAAAGGAGCCTCTTTGGATCCCTCCATGGGAGGGGAAACATTTGAAGAAACATCCTTGGAAATAAGTTGATGATCAATGTGGGATCNAAGACTAATCATTTTATTTTATTAAGTCAAACTTCTAGAAACCCTCAAGGGGTCACGACTTAAGTTATCATGTTGCTAGACAAAAATTTGACCCCCCTTACATTAGTGACTTAATCAAAATTTATAATAATTCAACTTTATAACTTAGGCTTTTATCGTTTTAATTCTCTATTAACCTTTAAACCTTAGTCTCTAGGACTAATTACAACATTAGCAAGCACACATTGTCCTTCTCTCATCCTGCATGGTCCTCACCTTCTCATAATTGCTTATTACATCAATAGAGGAAGATATTTATACACCATGTGGTTATTTGACTCTCCTACTTGGTCACATGCTAAAGTGACTCTTGACTAAGAGTGGCCAACTCCTAGAAGATCACAACAAAGACTAGGAGGTCATCCCACATACCAGTCTAGCTCACAGAACTTGTACATTTGTCTTGACTCTTGCTAAACTCTACCTTGACTTTTGCACTAGGCTCACAAGGTTTGTTGCAATATCTCCTTCGTCCTGACTCACAAGGTTTGTATGTTCACCTTGATTGTTTCCATGACTCACATGACTGGTTGATTCTCCAAATCTCCCTAGCTAGCCTCAGGGTGGCCACTTAAGGACTCTTAATAGAGAATGTCTCTTGATGTTGCTATTTTCTTTTTTTTTAACAAAAACTAGGAAATTTGAATTATCAAAAATGGTGCAGTTGAAACTGTTGAGAGGTTACAAAGTCTTTCAAAATTCGAGTCAATCTGAGGCCTCAATTTAACCACTCTTACAAGCTACGAGTGACTTTTTCAAATACTCAGAGGGCAATTTCACATAGAGCAACTTTATTGAATACACTCGAAAAAAGACTCTGAGGATAAGAGTGAAGAGATACTGCATCTAAATTATCTTGTTGGGGAAGAGATCGCCTTTTTAACTAACTTCGTGTGACCATTAGCTTTGAGGGTACATGTGTTTTCTTCTTCTTTTTGACTTCAACCCAATATTCATTTGTTGATGTTGGGGCTTTTGAGACGCCTATGATTCCTGGATTGTCTTGATCTGAAATTTGTTGCTTTTCCTGAACCAGAATCTCAGTTACCTTAGCTTAAACTTCACATCATGTCACTAATGCTTCATCTTCGATAGCCTCATATACCCAACTTTCCATAGGAATGGAGTTGGGGTGAGCCTGCCTATCTTTACCTGAGTCTGGGGAATCCAAATCCTCTTTTTTCACGAGCTTCTGAGGTGTTTCTTGCTGCATTTCGGAAAGCTCGATAATCTCTAAAGTGACATTGAGATCCTCTATTTCAGATTTTGGGCCATCCAAAGCAAGGTTTAGAACTGGAGAATCCCCAATGGAGGGAGCGAATCTAGCTTCCAAAGGAGCCTCTTTGGATCCCTCCATGGGAGGGGAAACATTTGAAGAAACATCCTTGGAAATAAGTTGATGATCAATGTGGGATCTAACCCACTAGGTTGATTTTCTTTGTTTTCGGGCTTTCTTAGGATCCCTGGGGCATTGCGATGCTAAGTGTCCCATGGAAAAACGTGCTCGACACCGTAAAGCAATTTTTCATAATCCAAATTTTGATTCCACAAGTAGTTATCCCTTGTCAAGATGGTTTCATCCAGAAACCCTTTGTTGAAATCCATTTCTACACAAATCCGAGCATACATGTAGATGTTGTATTTTTCTATTTCAGGGCATCTAAAATGGAACCTTCCTAAAACATTACCGATGGAACGGAGAGATGAAAAGTCCCAGAGATGCAAGGGAAAGTTTGGGAGCCTAACCCAAACAAGGGATGAAGATAACGAATCTTTCGAAGGATCAAAAGAAGGAGACTAAGGCTTCATACATAAACCAGAGCTACCCCAGAACCAGGGGCCAGAAGTAAAGATCAAATCTCGATCCTCTTGAAGATCAAACTCAACATTAAAAAATCCTTGAGCACAGGGGTGAATAAAAACATCACCTTTCAAAACTGGAAACCAAGATCCCAAAATCTAATCGTGAATATTAAAAAGACGAGGCCATAGGCCATTAAAACGACAAATGAGTGTCGTGGAGCCCAAGCAAGCTAATTTGGTAATAACGTCCTTCCTCAAAGAGATGGAGGGGGTCGGAGCCTCTTGCACCAAACAAGATGAAGGATTTAAATTCCTCTTGACAACATCAGAGAATGACATGCCATTGAAGGCAACAAAACCAAAGGGAGAGCCTTTGAAAAGGCTCCTCGATGACCCACCAGAAGGTTTGGATAGAGTAGATCTGAGGCATGGAGTAAAAGATCTGAGGCAAGGAGCATCGATGGGAGAAGAAGTCACCATTTTTAGAGAAGAACCTATAAACGCACCCTGCACACGTAGGGTGTCCATCAGCAAGAGTACGAGCGACCAGGGCTAAACCCTAGCCGTTGAAACCACTACGTCACACTGGGAGAAGCTTCATTGAGTTTTTTTTTTTATGTTGTTATTTTCAACAATAATCACTTTGGATATTAATGTGAGCACATTAAGACCTTACTTTTTTTTTGGCACTTTAAATTTCCATACTTGTTTAAACCACTAAGTAAGAACTATTGGAATAATATCGATAAGCTCAATGAATACTAGCTTTCTTGTATATTCTCCCCTATTTTATTTTTTGACCAAGTTAAAGGGTTGATTTCATCAAATATTCAAATATGACCTTTCATGAGACTAACTATATAAACATCCCACTCAATTTTTTACTCTACCACCAAATCGAGCTCTTCAGTTGGCATCCAACCATGTTTCCATAGACTAGTCGACCTTGAATCAACCACAAGACTGAGCATAGAGAACCCTCCCTGCTGCAAGTATGTAACTGTAAGATGAGATAGATGTGTGAGATATGGACATCCTAAAATTACATCATCTCCAATCCATGCCTTTTCCCATTTATTGACTTCCAAGATAGAACATCATCCCATGACAAGGAGGAACAAACTAAGGCTTTCCAATGATTTTTGACCTATTTATTTTGTTTTTGGGGATTCTTTATCCAATCTATAATGTTTCTAGGAGACATATATTTTTGTTCTAATAAATCCTTCCAAAGGCCTCCTTTTGTGCAAACCTTCCACAAATTTATAATAGCTAGGTAGAGCCCAAATAGATGAATATCATTTAGTCCTCGACCCCCATTTTCTTCTTGAAATGCTATTTTCTTCCATTTAACTAAAGGAATTTGGTCATTTTTAATTTTCCCAACCCATAAAAAGTTAAATCATAATCTCTTGGCAGCCTCTAATACTCTTTTTCGAATAAATGGTAGTGAATGCCAAAATACTAGGATGGTTTCTACCATTGATTTGACCAATCTTAAGATGACCTCCAATTGATAGCCATCTGATACACCAATGTGAAATTTGAGCTTCTAGCTTTACCAACAACCACCCCTTATCTTTTTTCTTGCAGTCATTGGGATTCAAGTGGAAACCCAGGTATTTGAACCCATTTTGAAAATAAATAACATCATATGGGAAATAAAGAAGAACCATATGTTCTTCCTCTTCATTCAAACCATTAAAACAAATGGTTGATTTTTTAAATTTTATTTCCATCCCTAAAACCAAACAATAATTTTACAAAAACTCTCTTAGTTTACTTGCTTCCCAAATAGATCCAATTATAAACAATAGCACACCGTCCACAAACAAAAGATGATTCAGGTTAAAAGAGGTCCCTATTTTAATTCCTTTCAAACCACCTAACCTCTTGGATTCTCTTTCATATCTACTTGATCCCTCTCCTACCAAAAGGAAGAGTAGGAGAGACAATGAGCAACCTTTTCAAAGGCCTCTAGATGGGGAAGTGGCTAATTCCATAGTGCATTATCATGAGACACATGCACCAACTCCTGAGGCATAGCCCTAGGGCCACTCTTGTATAGCACTTGCAATTATAGACATTATGGGATTTTTTGTTGTGACTGTATCATTAGGGGTTGCATGGCCTGCTTTTGTAGATTGCAATTTTTTTTTGGACATGTTGCTACAACTTATTATATATGTGTGTTTTTGTGTGTGTTGTTTTGGTTTTACTTATGTTCTAAAGGATGTCTATCTGCCTTCTTTGAATATTGTACATGCATGATGTTATCGATGATATAATGTAGCAGATGTAAATCAAGTACATAGTTAGATAACGAATCTCCAATCTATTTAAACTTCTTGGGACATGAATATAAGTAATGAACTCAAAATGACATTCAAGAAGTTGCACCCTTAAATACTTCCTAACCAGTGTAGGATTTTCAACATGATAGACATTATTCTACTATGACACCACCAACTGTGAATCCAACTTAACAACCAACTTGTGATTGTTAAGAGCAATGGCTTAAGAAATAAGTTCAGTGATTGCACTATACTCCACAACATTATTGGTTGCATGATTGAGGGGATCAAAATATGCTCAAAAATCAAAGTGATTGGAATTGGTTCAAAATAGACTCGTGCTTAGGCCTCATCTTGACGATCCTAACACAACTTGAACGGGTTCAAATGGACGTCATATGCGAGATATATCGCCTTCTGTCCAATTTGCGAAACAAGTAAAATTTTACTGACTGTACAGTCCGTACAGTGCTGACATGGCAAGGTCATACTGACATGTGGTAGGTGATCATACTAACACATGGAAAGTGGTGACGTGTCAGGTGTGTTGGCATGGTACATGGACCAGTCATGTTTCGACATGTGGCGATGTGTTGGACCAATGGTATGGTGCCATGTGGCCCAGACATTGGCTACCACGTGGCACCCCTTCGTAGTGTAAAAGGGTTGGAGTTCACAAGGATCGAACCCATGACCTCTGGGACAAGTGGAAGAGTACTAGTGTAAAGCGGGCTACCAACATGCCTACCAGTGTTCCTTACTCCATATACGTTAAAACTTTAATTTAACTTTGCACCAAAGTTTGGTCGGGTGGAGTCTAGGTCGGGGCTTAGCTCCAACCCTTTGACTTACCACTTACAACATGACCATAACACTACCACCAGCACGCAGGGTTTCAACAACCAACGATTTTCCACTTGTCGCGAGATCCAACGATCTCCAGGGGAACTTGTTCCAACGGTGCTAACAAACCCGAGTTTATCACCTAGAACGTGGACATGTGGGGGGCATACGCCCAGGACCTCCACCAATAAAAGGGGCCAGCTCACTGACAGTGCACCAATTTTTCCCACGCTCTTGGGATGCTGCAGGAGCTGGGTTTAGGCATGATAAATGCCTAGAAGCTAGGTTCAGTCAATCTAGGTGTGTTTTGAAGGAGCAAAGACAACAAAGAATTGGGAAAACTTCCAGGGAGTGATTCCAACTCAGGTTTTGTCCAAACCAGGTGCAAGAAGAGCCTAGCTAGGAGTTTTTGGACATTCTGGAGCCACTTAAGCCATCTATTTCTCATTCTGATCATTTTAAAGCACTGATTTTGACATTTTGAGCATTAATGAAAATGATCCATTGGAAGCTGGACCAAGAGATATAGCCCAAGAGAGGGGTGAACTCCTTTATCATTTTGTTGTGTTAATGTGTTTTGATGGTTGTTTATGACTGTTTATGCTACTCATTATTAAGCAAAAACTCATTAAGTTTTATGTGTTAGTAACTTTATCCTAATACCCAAGCACATACAAATTTCACTTGCAATTTTAAAGAGACTCAAGCCTTTTCATTTTTAGATCAAGTTGGTATCAGAGCATAGGTTTTTGAAGGTTTGATTGTTTCCAAGTGTTTGTTTTCTTATGCTTAGAAGGTTGAAGCTCTCAAGAGGAGAAGGTCAACTTGTAGAGCCAAGTTCTCAACTTTCAAGAAGGAGAACTACACAATCACCTCAAGCTTCAAGGACATATTCACCAAGTGTGGCTCATGAGGAGAGTCATGAAACTCTTACTTCAGAGGATGAAACTTTCAGAAAATATTTCTATGATGTGACAAAGATGGTGAAATTTTTATTTGAAGAAAGAAACGCAAGGTTGCAAGGTGAAATCTCAAACCCTCCAAAGGGTAATGGAGATAGTGGTGATAAAACTCCAAAAGGAAATGGAGGGAATGGTGAGACTCCACCTCCTTCACCTCCATCTTCCACCTCTTCTACCATTTCACAACCACCTTCAAATTCTCCAAAAGAACATGGTAAAACTCCTCTACAAACTCCTTTGCTTAAACTTGATATTAAGTTTGAGTTGCCTATGTACAATGGAGAGGTAAATGCTGAGAAATTGGATAATTGGATTCATCAGATTGAAGTGTATTGTAGGATACAAAGAATCAAAGATGATGAAACTAATATTCAACTTGCTTCTCTTAGATTGGAAAGTACAACACTCATTTAGTGGGAAGCCAAAACTCAAGAGGACATGAAGAAACATGGTAAAGTTTTATCCTCTTTGAATGATTTTATTATTGCACTTAAAAGACAATTTTATCCATTAGCATACATGCATAAAGCTCTTATGGATTGACAAAATTTTAGACAAGCTAAAGGGCAAAGTGTTCAAAGCTACACTCAAGAATTGAGAAGAAGAGCTTTGATTTTGGGTATAGATTTATCTTTTCAAGAAACTTTACTCAAATATATTGAAGGATTGCATAGCTACTCGAGGCACACAATACTTATGTTTAACCCTACAAGTCTAGATGAAGTTTGTGTACAGAAAACTCATTTGGAAGAAAGAGGGAGGAACGAACCTCAAGAGGGCATCAATAAGCCTTTTGTCAAGGGAGAGAAGGGAAAGAGGAAATTCAAAGGAAATGGAAGAAAGAATGCTTCAGTCAAGAAAGAGGGAAAGAAACTCTCATGTAAACATTGTTCAAAGGATGGCCATGATGAAGACCATTGTTGGAAACTTCATCTTGAAATGAGACCCAAAAGGTTCAGTCATAAGGGGAAACCAAAGACTACTGCAACTACACAACATAATTTAGGTTCTGATTCGGGTGATGAAACAAAGATTACAACCATGGGTTTTCAAGGTAAGGATTCTATTGCAAGTACTAGTTCTTCAAGTAGTATTAGCCTCAATGAAACTCAACTTGAAAAAGAAAGAATAGAGATTTTCCACATAAGGGTTATTTCAAAGCATACCAAGATAGATACTCTTTTAGATATTGGATCTCAAGCAAACCTCATATCTGAAGACACTGTCAAGAAATTAAAATTGGAAACTAATCCACATACTAAACCATACCCTCTAGGATGGATATGTGACAATGCCAAGTTGCATGTGACAAGAAGGTGTAAACTTAGATTTGCCATCACTGCAAACTTTATAGATGAGGTAGAGCTTGATGTTATTCCATTGGATATCTGTGGTATTGTGTTGGAAATCCCATATTTATATGATAAGAGAGCCATCTTTATTGTTAACTTCTCTTCAATTGCAGCTCCATTACATGCAATGACAAGCATCAAGCAAGTTTTCCAATGGGGATGCAAGCAACAAAAAGCTTTAGATGCATTGAAGGAGAAGATTAATTCAGCTCCAGTTCTTGCACTTCCTAATTTGAGACAACCATTTGAGATCAAAATAGATGCAAGCAATTATGCAATGGGAGTATTCTTGTTACAACAGGTAAGACCATTTGTTTTAATTCTAAAAATTTTAATTGTGTTGTGATTAACTATCCTACTTATGATAAGGAGTTGTATGCATTGGTGAAAAGTGTGAAAAATGGGAACATTATTTGTTGGGAAAATAAACTATCATTCACACAGCCATTGCAATACTTACAATCACAAACAAAGCTACAACAAGCAAGGCACTTCAGATGGATGGGTTTTCTACAACAATTCCACTTGGTTATAAGGTATAAGAAATACATTTATAACANATGATAAGATTTTGTATCATCTTGGCAAGCTATGTATTCCACAGGGTGAAAGAGTCAACATCATAAGGGAAGCTCATTCTTCTCTTATTTCCTGCCACTTTGGTGTAGGCAAGACAATGGCTAATTTGCAAAGGTATTGTTATTGGCGTAAAATGAATGAAAGTGTTTCAAGATATGTAAGAGGATCTTCTTTATGTGCTATAAGCAAGCCTAGCAATAGAAAGTTGGGTTTGTATAGTCCACTTCCGATTCCTTCTCATCCTTGGGAAATCATTTCCATGGAATTTGTAGGAGGTCTACCTATATATAAAAAGAATCATGATTATCTTTATGTTGTGGTTGATTGTTTCAACAAAATGTGTATTTTGATGCCTTGTAAGAAGCAGGTTACAACTGAGCAAACGACACAAATGTTCTTTCATCATGTTTGGGTACATTTTGGGTTGCCCAAATCCATTATTTTTTATCAAGATTCTCAATTTATTGGGAACTTTTGGTCAATTTTATGGGCACTCATAGACACCAAGATGAAAAAGAGCACAACTTTTCATCCACAAACCGATGGTCAAACAAAAGTGGTGAGTAAAACAATAGTACATCTTCTTCGTCATTATGGCAGCAAGCATCCTAAGCTTTGGGATGAGCACCTACACTACATTCATCATGCTCACAACTGGGCTAAGCACTCTTCGACTTAAACATCTCCATTTGAGGCATGTTTTGGTTATTTTCCAAAATCTCTTTTAGATTTTATCTTTGGGAAAGATATTGCTATTGATGGTCAATATGACATTGATAGAGAAAAGAAGTTCATTGAACAAATTCAGTTGGTGCATCAAATGGTACAAGAACTATTGGAAAAGAGCCAAGCCAAGAACACAACAAGACATGCCAAGCATCATGTTGATTACAGTTTCCAAGTTGGAGATGAAGTTTGGCTTTACATTAACAAAGAGAGGCTTAAAGGAGAAGGTAAAAAACTGAAACCAATTAGATATGGACCTTTCAAGATTCTTGAAAAGATTGGTAATAATGCCTTCAGTTTTGATTTGCCTCCTTATATGGAAATGTATGCAGTTGTCAATGTTGAGAATTTGAGATTGTATGAGCCTCCTTTAATTGATGATCAAGGAGAGAATGTTCAAATTCCTTCATTAGATGAATTCTCACCAGAATATCTTTCAAGACTGCATGAAGATACAATCCTCGACACGAGGATGAGAACTTCAAAATGAGGGAATGTGGAATACCTTCGAGTTGGTCTTAAATTCACAAATCCAAGCAAGTCCAAATGGATTGAGGTTGGAAAGGTGAGGGAATTGTACCCTCATCTTCAAATAGACTGAAAGTAGTATTTTGGAGGTCCAAAAGCTTCCCAATGGGGGGGAGTGACCCAAGGGATCAAAATATGCTCAAAAATCAAAGTGCTCGAAATTGCTTCAAAACAAACTCATGCATAGGCCTCATCCTCATGATCCCAACAAAACTTAAACGGGTTCAAACGAATGTCGTATGTGAGAGATATCGCGTTCTGTCCACTTTTCCAAATAGGCAAAATTTTGCTAGTTGTATAATCCGTACAGTATTGACGTGGCATGGCCATACTGTTGGCATGGCAGGGATGTACTACTGACGGGACATGGTTGTAATGACATTTGGCAGGTGACCGGACTGACACGTGGCAAGTGGTGACATGGAAGAGGTTGACTTGGCAGGTGTGTTGGCATAGTATGTGGACTAGTCAACTTTCGACACATGACGATGTGTTGGACCAATGGTATGGTGCCATGTGGCCCAGACATGGGCGTGGCACCCCTTCGTAGTGTAAAAGGGTTGGATTTCGCGGGGGTTGAACCCACGAACTCTAGGACAAGTAGCAGAGTACTAGCGTAGGATGGGCTACAGGCTCGCTTACCAGTGTTCCTTACTCCACATACGTTAAAACTTTAATTTAACTTTGCACCAAAGTTTGGTCAGGCGGAATCCAAGCCGAGGCTTAGCCCCAACCCTTGGACTTACCACTTACAACATGAGCATAGCACTACCACCAGCGCGCAGGGTTTCAACAACCAACGGTTTTCCACTTGTTGTGGGATCCAACGATCTCCACGGGCACGTGTTCCAACAGTGCCAATGAACCCGGGTTTAGCGCCTAGGACATGGACACATGTGGGGCATACGCCCAGGACCTCTGCCGATAAAATGGGCCAGCGCACTAATGATATGCCAATTTCATCCATGTGCCCTAGATGCTGGAGGAGCTAGGTTTAGGCACTAGAAATGCCCATAAGCCAGGTTCAGTCATTCTGGGTGCATTTTGGAGGAGCAAAGACATCAAAGAATTGGAAAAACTTCTAGGGAGTGATTCCAACTCATTTTTTGGCCAAACCAGGTGCAGGAAGAGCCCAACTAGGGGATTTTGGACGTTATGGAGCCATTGAAGCCATCTATTTTTCATTCTAAGCATCGCAAAGCACCGATTTTGACACTTTGAGCGTCAATGCAAATGATCCATTAGAAGTCGGACTAGGAGATGTAGCCCAAGAGAGGGGTGAACTCCTTTATCATTTTGTTGTGTTAATGTGTTTACTTTGATGGCTATTTATGACTATTTATGCTGCTCATGATTAAGTAAAAACTCATTAAGTTTCATGTGTTAGTAATTCGATCCTAATACCCAAGCACATACAAATTTCACTTGCAATTTTAAAGAGACTCAAGCCTTTTCATTTTTAGATCATTGCATGACTAAATGCCAACCAAGTGACACAAGCAATGTTTTGTGTGCTATGATTGGTTCCATTTACGATGCCTACATAGATTGGTGTGGTCGATGACATTTGCAAATCAAGCACCAAGCATGATAAGTGTTTAACTTTAAACCAACGTATAAAAAATAAAGTTGTTAAAGTACAAACTTTATTATACAACATGTTACAGAAGCATCACACAACATTGCTACCTATGCATAGTACCTTTTTAGATAGAGCCCATTGTGGGGCTCTTGCAAAGGAGTTCCTACNTTTTGTATCATCTTGGCAAGCTATGTATTCCACAGGGTGAAAGAGTCAACATCATAAGGGAAGCTCATTCTTCTCTTATTTCCTGCCACTTTGGTGTAGGCAAGACGGTGGCTAATTTGCAAAGGTATTGTTATTGGCCTAAAATGAATGAAAGTGTTTCAAGATATGTAAGAGGATGTTCTTTATGCGCTACAAGCAAGCCTAGCAATAGAGAGTTGGGTTTGTATACTCCACTTTCGGTTCCTTCTCGTCCTTGGGAAATCATTTCCATGGACTTTGTAGGAGGTCTACCTCTATCTAAAAAGAATCATGATTATCTTTATGTTGTGGTTGTCGTTTCAACAAAATGTGTATTTTGATGCCTTGTAAGAAGCAGGTTACAACATAGAAAATGACACAAGTGTTCTTTCAGTATGTTTGGTTACATTTTGGGTTGCCCAAATCCATTATTTATGATCAACATTCTCAATTTATTGGGAACTTTGGTCAAGTTTATGGGTACTCATGGACACCAAGATGAAAAAGAGCACAACTTTTCATCCACAAACCGATGTTCAAACAAAAGTGGTGAAGAGAACAATAGTACATCTTCTTTGTGGTTATTGCAGCAAGCATCCTAAGCTTTGGGATGAGCACCTACACTACATTCATCATGCTTACAACCGGGTTAAGCACTCTTCGACTCAAACATCTCCATTTGAGGCATGTTTTGGTTATTTGCCAAAATCTCCTTTAGATTTTATCTTTGGGAAATATATTGCTATTGATGGTCAATATGGCATTGATAGAGCAAAGAAGTTCAATGAACAAATTCAGTTGGTGCATCAAATGGTACAAGAATTGTTGGAAAACAGCCAAGCCAAGTACACGACAAGACATGACAAGCCTCATGTTGATCACAATTTCCAAGTTGGACATGAAGTTTGGCTTTACATTAGCAAAGAGAGGCTTAAAGGAGAAGGTAAAAAACTAAAAATAATTAGATATGGACCTTTCAAGATTCTTGAAAAGATTGGTAACAATGCCTTCCGTTTGGATTTCCCTCCTTATATGCAAATGTATGGAGTTGTCAATATTGAGAATTTGAGATTGTATGAGCCTCCTTTAATTGATGATCAAGGAGAGATTGTTCAGATTCCTTCAATAGATGAATTCTCGCCAAAATATCTTTCAGGACTGCATGAAGATACAATCCTTAACATAAGAATGAGAACATCAAAACGAGGGAATGCAGAATACCTTCGAATTGGTCTTAAAGGCACAAATCCAAGAAAGGCCAAATGGATTGAGGTTGGAAAGGTGAGGGAAATATACCCTCATCTTCAGATAGACTAAAAGTAGTCTTTTGGAGGTCCAAAAGCTTCCCAAGGGGGAGGAGTGATCCAAGGGATCAAAATATGCTCAAAAATCAAAGTGCTTGAAATTGCTTTATAACAAACTCATGCATAGGCCTCGTCCCCACGATCCCAACACAACTTAAACGAGTTCAAACGAATGTCGTATGTGAGATATATCATGTTCTATCCACTTTTCCAAATAGGCAAAATTTTGTTGACTGTACAATCCATACAATGTTGACGTGGCATGGTCGTACTGTTGGCGGGACAGGGCTGTACTACTAACGTGGCAGGGTCGCACTGACATTTAGTAGGTGACTGGACTAACACGTGGCAAGTGGTGATGTGGAAAGTGTGTTGGCATGGTATGTGGACTAGTTAGGTTTCGACATGTGATGATGTGTTGGACCAATGGTATGGTGCCACATAGCCCAGACATGGGCTGCCACGTGGCACCCCTACGCAGTGTAAAAGGGTTGGAGTTTGCGGGGGTTAAACCCATAAACTCTAGGACAAGTGGCAAAGTACTAGCGTAGGACGGGCTACAGGCTCGCCTACCAGTGTTCCTTACTCCACATACGTTAAAACTTTAATTTAACTTTGTAACAAAGTTTGGTTGGGCGAAGTCTGAGTTGGGGCTTAGCCCCAGCCCTTGGACTTACCACTTACAACATGACCATAGCACTACCACCAGCGCACAGGGTTTCAAAAACCAACGGTTTGCCACATGTTGTGGGATCCAACGGTCTCCACGGGTGCATGTTCCAACGGTGCCAACGAACCCGGGTTTAGCGCCTAGGACATGAACATATGGGGGGCATAAGCCTAGGACCTTCGCCAATAAAAGGGGCCATCGCACTAACGGTATGCCAATTTCTTTCACGCACCCTAGATTTTGCAGGAGCTAGGTTTGGGCACTAGAAAAACCCATAAGCCAGGTTCAGTCATTCTACGTGTGTTCTGGAGGAGCAGAGACATCAAAGAATTGGGAAAACTTCTAGGGAGTGATTCCAACTCAGTTTTTGGCCAAACCAGGTGCAGGAAGAGCCCAACTGGGGGTTTTTGGACGTTATGGAGCCATTGAAGCCATCTATTTCTCATTCTGAGCATTTCAAAGCACTGATTTTGACACTTTGAGCATTAATGAAAATGATCCATTGGAAGTTGGACCAAGAGATGTAGCCCAAGAGAGGGGTGAACTCCTTTATCATTTTGTTGTGTTAATGTGTTTACTTTGATGGCTATTTATGACTATTTATCCTGCTCATGATTAAGTAAAAACTCATTAATTTTTATGTGTTAGTAACTTGATCCTAATACCCAAGCACATACAAATTTCACTTTCAATTTTAAAGAGACTCGAGCCTTTTCATTTTCAGATCGTTGCATGACTAAATGTGAACCAAGTGAGACAAGCAATGTTCTGTGTGTTATGATTGGTTCCATTTACAATGCCTACATAGATTGGTGTGGTCGATGACATTTGTAAATCAAGCACCAAGCATGATAAGTGTTTAACTGAAAACAAACGTATAAAAAATAAAGTTGTTAAAGAACAAACTTTATTATACAACATGTTACAGAAGCATCACACAACATTGCTACCTATGCATAGTACCTTTTTAGATAGAGCCCATTGTGGGGCTCTTGCAAAGGAGTTCCTACATAACCCATTAACTCATAGGCTCCCTTTTGCAACATGAGCCTCGCAATGTAAGGGCCATGCCATAAAGGTTCAAATTTTCTACCTCCAACTTATCATGAGATCTTGGCCATAAACTAAAACCCTGTCTCCTTTATAAATATGTGAGGATGAACACTTTTGTCATAGTGATATTTGATGCATTTCTTACAAGTCTCATTGGTGACTTCTCAATAGCGTTCGCCAAGACATGCTAAATAGCTAAGACATTCTTCAGGGCTTGCATTCCTTTTGTGATATAGGATTTCTGTGAGATCTTTCTCTAAAAAAATCCTCCAATGAGGATCTTTTATTGATGCTTAATCACATGTGAACATGAACAAATGATCATTAATTATTGCATATGAACGTGAGAAAAATTGTCATGATTATGTGGATATGTGTAATTAAATCTCTACTTAATCAAGCGAGAATGAAAACAAAACTCACACATATAATTTGACACCCATGTGTTAACAAAGTTCACCAAAAAATTTGGGAACGTCTCTGTATCCACTTGGAATACGAATCATTTCATTAATCCTTCCTTTAGCAAGGTTGAAACCGTCTCACAAAATGTGGTACATACTCCTTACAGGGTTGAAAACCTAGAGAATCCTTCTCTTATACAAAGAGAACTTAAGGCTCTTACATAAGTGGCATTTCTTCAGACACGAGAAGGACTACATTCTTCACAATGCAAAGCTCTCTCAAAGTGGCCTAAATGGGCCTCCCTTTGCAATGCTTACATAAGGAATATATATAGTTTCCCTCTCTCCATAATTCAAGGAGTCAAGATCCACACTCTTAGGATCTAATAACAACTCAAGGACAAATATGAGAAAACATCTCAACCAAACTTAACTTCCCCTTGAGACTAGGAAGCCACTTGTGATAAAATGAGGAAGAATCCCAAACCAACCTATGAGACTCCCAACTTCCTCTTAAAATTAGGAAACTAATTTGTGCGGTAGGATTCTCACATAAAACTAATTTCCCCTTAAAACTAGGAAACTAATTTCTGAGTTGGATTCTCTCACTTAATTTTAATTTCCTTTTTACAAATTAAATGAAAAATACATGACCACATTATGCTAAAAAATGTTAATCATTTTTACAATATGAAGCATTAAACATTCCTTTAAATTTTGTCACCTATCATCAATCATTTTAATGGTCTTCTCCATGGTGTGCAAAGTATTGAATCCTTGTGTGNAGGTTCAAACGAATGTCGTATGTGAGATATATCATGTTCTGTCCACTTTTCCAAATAGGCAAAATTTTGTTGACTGTACAATCCGTACAATGTTGACGTGGCATGGTCGTACTGTTGGCGGGACAGGGCTGTACTACTAACGTGGCAGGGCTGCACTGACATTTGGTAGGTGACTGGACTAACACGTGGCAAGTGGTGACGTGGAAAGTGTGTTGGCATGGTATGTGGACCAGTCAGGTTTCGACATGTGATGATGTGTTGGACCAATGGTATGGTGCCACATGGCCCAGACATGGGCTGCCACATGGCACCCCTCCGTAGTGTAAAAGGGTTGGAGTTTGCGGGGGTTAAACCCATGAACTCTAGGACAAGTGGCAAAGTACTAGCGTAGGACGAGCTACAGGCTCGCCTACCAGTGTTCCTTACTCCACATACGTTAAAACTTTAATTTAACTTTGCAACAAAGTTTGGTTGGGCGGAGTCCGAGTTGGGGCTTAGCCCCAACCCTTGGACTTACCACTTACAACATGACCATAGCACTACCACCAGCGCGTCGGGTTTCAAAAACCAATGGTTTGCCACATGTTGTGGGATCCAACGGTCTCCACGGGTGCATGTTCCAACGGTGCCAACGAACCCGGGTTTAGCGCCTAGGACATGAACATATGGGGGGCATAAGCCCAGGACCTCCGCCAATAAAAGGGGCCATCGCACTAACGGTATGCCAATTTCTTTCACGCACCCTAGATTTTGCAGGAGCTAGGTTTAGGCACTAGAAACACCCATAAGCCAGGTTCAGTCATTCTACGTGCGTTCTGGAGAAGCAGAGACATCAAAGAATTGGGAAAACTTCTAGGGAGTGATTCCAACTCAGTTTTTGGCCAAACCAGGTGCAGGAAGAGCCCAACTAGGGGTTTTTGGACGTTATGGAGCCATTGAAGCCATCTATTTCTCATTTTGAGCATTGCAAAGCACTGATTTTGACACTTTGAGCATTAATGAAAATGATCCATTGGAAGTTGAACCAAGAGATGTAGCCTAAGAGAGGGGTGAACTCCTTTATCATTTTGTTGTGTTAATGTGTTTACTTTGATGGCTATTTATGACTATTTATGCTGCTCATGATTAAGTAAAAACTCATTAATTTTTATGTGTTAGTAACTTGATCCTAATACCCAAGCACATACAAATTTCACTTGCAATTTTAAAGAGACTCGAGCCTTTTCATTTTCATATCGTTGCATGACTAAATGTGAACCAAGTGAGACAAGCAATGTTATGTGTGTTATGATTGGTTCCATTTACGATGCCTACATAGATTGGTGTGGTCGATGACATTTGCAAATCAAGCACAAAGCATGATAAGTGTTTAACTGAAAACAAACGTATAAAAAATAAAGTTGTTAAAGAACAAACTTTATTATACAACATGTTATAGAAGCATCACACAACATTGCTACCTATGCATAGTACCTTTTTAGATAGAGACCATTGTGGGGCTCTTGCAAAGGAGTTCCTACATAACCCACTAACTCATAGGCTCCCTTTTGCAACATGAGCCTCGCAATGTAAGGGCCATGCCATAAAGGTTCAAATTTTCTACCTCCAACTTATCATGAGATCTTGGCCATAAACTAAAACCCTGTCTCCTTTATAAATATGTGAGGATGAACACTTTTGTCATAGTGATATTTGATGCATTTCTTACAAGTCTCATTGGTGACTTCTCAATAGCGTTCGCCAAGACATGCTAAATAGCTAAGACATTCTTCAGGGCTTGCATTCCTTTTGTGATATAGGATTTCTGTGAGATCTTTCTCTAAAAAAATCCTCCAATGAGGATCTTTTATTGATGCTTAATCACATGTGAACATGAACAAATGATCATTAATTATTGCATATGAACGTGAGAAAAATTGTCATGATTATGTGGATATGTGTAATTAAATCTCTACTTAATCAAGCGAGAATGAAAACAAAACTCACACATATAATTTGACACCCATGTGTTAACAAAGTTCACCAAAAAATTTGGGAACGTCTCTGTATCCACTTGGAATACGAATCATTTCATTAATCCTTCCTTTAGCAAGGTTGAAACCGTCTCACAAAATGTGGTACATACTCCTTACAGGGTTGAAAACCTAGAGAATCCTTCTCTTATACAAAGAGAACTTAAGGCTCTTACATAAGTGGCATTTCTTCAGACACGAGAAGGACTACATTCTTCACAATGCAAAGCTCTCTCAAAGTGGCCTAAATGGGCCTCCCTTTGCAATGCTTACATAAGGAATATATATAGTTTCCCTCTCTCCATAATTCAAGGAGTCAAGATCCACACTCTTAGGATCTAATAACAACTCAAGGACAAATATGAGAAAACATCTCAACCAAACTTAACTTCCCCTTGAGACTAGGAAGCCACTTGTGATAAAATGAGGAAGAATCCCAAACCAACCTATGAGACTCCCAACTTCCTCTTAAAATTAGGAAACTAATTTGTGCGGTAGGATTCTCACATAAAACTAATTTCCCCTTAAAACTAGGAAACTAATTTCTGAGTTGGATTCTCTCACTTAATTTTAATTTCCTTTTTACAAATTAAATGAAAAATACATGACCACATTATGCTAAAAAATGTTAATCATTTTTACAATATGAAGCATTAAACATTCCTTTAAATTTTGTCACCTATCATCAATCATTTTAATGGTCTTCTCCATGGTGTGCAAAGTATTGAATCCTTGTGTG
>JZKD02S2232458.1:0-10389 GCA_000966675.3 Picea glauca | reverse complement strand
AAGGGGAAGAAGAGAGAACTCTGGCAATATGCAGAGGGAGTGATAGAAGAGAGGAAGGAGAGTAACCATCACTCCTGGTCACTGGAAAATAGAGACACAGTCTCACAGCATCGTGGTCTCAACTTGGGGGTGGCTAGTGGTAAATCTGCTAGGAGTCATTGAGCCTACGGTTGGGTGGAAACGAGCACCCCTCTCAGCAGTTGCTTGACCCCTGGTGTTATTTCTGATAAGTGTTTTTCCTTTGGCATCTTGAAATATATGTATTCTGATAATTATGCTCATAAGCTRTGAAACTGTGAATGATTTCATTATAAGAATGTCTGTATGGTATTTTGATCAGTACTAGTAGTTGTATATTTGTATGGAAAGACTACGTATGGCTTATGTCCTCATGAATCGTTATTTATATGCGTACTGATCTAATTCAGAATTTACGTCTGGTTCTCGGGAGGAGGATACCCTTATCTGCCTTACATAGTACCCTGGGTGAACCTCCCCATAGAGATGCCCTCCATGAAAATCCCATCAAGAACCAGGAAAGAGAATGTGAAGGCGTAAGGCCTTAGTAACCCTGCATGAGGAGGAACGATCCTCTTGAACACCGGAGATGGCAGCATAAGGATGAAGCATAGAATCGATGGATGAGATCCCATCAGGAGATCTGTGGTCACTCACGACCATCAGATCAGAGGAAGAAGATGGAGTGTTAAGTGCCTTAACCCTAATAGGTATTAATCGATAGATGAGATTTCGTCGGGAGATCTATGGTCACTCATGACCGTCAGATTGGTAGGAGTAAGTAGGGTGTTAAATGCCTTACCCCTTTGTTTTTTGTGTCTTCGTGGACAACGAAGAATTCAAGACCGTAGATATCCAAGGTCCATGGGAGTATCTAGACCATTGATTTTTCCACGACCAGGGGGTCATGGAAGAATGCACGGGTAGGAACCAATATGAGTCGTTAGATCTTGGCTGAAAAACACGATAGCCATTGGATCAGTCAGGATTTACCCGAGGGTTAAGACCCCAGTGTATAGGGGCGAAAACCCTGAAATAGATCGGAGCCGTCTGAATGACAGAGGCCACGTGTCGTAAGATTACCCGTTTTGGGAAATTAGGAATCGCGGAATCGAGATTCCTGATGACGAGAGTTCAGGATTTTCCATGGTGAAAACATCGGGATAGATCTGAGACGTCTGAATGATGGAGGCCACGTGTCATAATATTACCCATTTTGGGAAATCGAGAATCGTAGAATCAGGATTCCTGATAACGAGAGTTCGGCATTTTCCATGGTGAAAACCCTAGGACAGATCTGAGTCATCCGAATGATGGAGGCCACGTGTCGTAAGATTACCCATTTCGGGGAATCGGGAATCATGAATTCGAGAGTCCCGTGATCGAGAGTTAGGACTCTTGTGATGATAAACCCCAATGAACAAATGAGATTCTTTCGAAGGATCTCAATGTCTGTAATGACCGTTAGATGTGAGTAAGAGATGTCGGCTTTAAGCTAGGGCACGAATGCACATTAAGGTAAGCAGCGAGTAGATCTAGACGGCCAGAGTCCACCCACCCAGATCTACGGCTGAGGTTTCATTTCGGAGCCCCCTTATTGTTCTGCCTTTAGTGATGGGGGGGGTGTCTGGAATCGGACGTGCAACTCTCGAACAGTTGAGATTAATTCACACTGATCAATGGTGCTCAGGTGAATTCCGGACCCCCCTTTCCATTCTGCCTTTAATACGGGGGGGCTCTGGAATAGTGTGACGTGTGAAATGGGGACCCCTCCTGTCCTATTGACTACCGTGTCACATTTCTCCTCTGCCACTTATACTCCACTTAACCATGCGACAGGGCCTGTTCTCATTGGTTGTTCTCTAGCCCTATTGGGATTTGTTCCTATTGGCCATTTTCTAACCCTGTAGGGATTCGTCCCTATTGGCCAGTCGCTAGCCCTATCAGCGTTCAGCGGTTGCAGAGTCAAATGATTCAACATCACTATAGCATCCAGGCATGAAATACAAAAGACACTGTGTTTATTTGAACTGTGATCATGACCCATGATCACATGGGAATGAAGAGAGAGAGAAAGAGCTAGCTTGCGCTAGGCCTCCATAGGTAATTCGGGGGTTCTGATTCTGCAAAAATCAAAGAAAAAATTGATTGAGGTAGTGGGTATGTGACAATTACGCACCACAATCAAATTGTTTCCCGACACCACTCCCATGGAGCAATTATTACTTACCCTAGAATCCCTCGATGAGGATTGACGATCCTCCTTGCAAAATAACAAGGTGTCCAAGAAACGTTCCAAAAGAGACTTCGATCGCCAAGTAAACCTTCACTCATTTAATGAAGTTGATTTAGTATTGGCCTACAACATCTCCCATGATACTTTAGGCCATGGTAAGTTTTATTCGCTCTAGCGGGGCCCATTTATCATTTGTCATTGCCTCACAAAAGGATCCTACAAACTATCCCACCCGTTATGCCTTGCCCTTTAGTGTAGCCACTCTACCTTAGTTTTCTTCTTGTATTTAGTGTTTTTGATTTTTTTTGAACCATCCAAGTCATATTTTTGATATTTTGTCCTTTATTTGACAAATGAATCATATGTCAGCTTACGACATCGGGTACATCGATGGTCCTAATCGATGGGATTGGAATCTCGCTTCAGCAGCTTGTGTCATTTACACTGCTACACATGTGCTACACCACTCCAGTGGTATATGTCTAGGTCTTGCAACCAAAAACCAAGCCAAGTATGCCATCATGATTGGTCTCTTCACAAAGGCCATTCATCTTAATATTCTCCATCTTAGCATCCTATTATATTAGTATCTCATCATTCTACAACTAAACAATGTGTACCAAGTACATGATCCATGCCTCTTTCACAAATACCTGCAAGTTATATTGTTATCATGGAATTTTGAATCCATCACATTCACACATGATCCTAGACAAATAAATAAATTTGTAGATCGCATGGCTAATCAAGTCCTATATTGGCATTTATCACATTCAAAAACACAAAATTTTAGCATAATTCATCTCATCCATCATAGGGTCAACATAAGAAACCACAAGCAGTCACACCACAAATTTAAAAAATATCACACAAAAACAACTGAAACATCATCAAATATATATATATATATATATATATATATATGATTCCATATGTTTCACAAAAAAATAAGTTTCACAAAAAATAAGATACAACATTTTCGACATCCACAAAATTATCGGTCCCAAATTTCAAAAACAAAAATGTACTAAAGTGTCCAAAATGGGGGGGGTTACAACCCTATACATAAATCATACAAAAATTTGGGCCACTCTCATACATAACATCTGACACATGTGGTACCCCAGCTCTAAAAAATCTCTCGCAGGAGGGTCTGCTAGTGGCCCCCTACTAGCAGGGGGCACTCCTCCTCCCGGAGGTAGGTGTCCTGTCACAACTATGTCATCCACAATAGCATAGTTTATCAAATACTACCACTCAGGCCTCACCCCCACACATTTCTTTAGGAACTCATCATCCTAGATATGAGTCTAGCATGCCTCGAGTACACCTTGTAGCACTCGATCAAACCTATACCATAGCTCGTCCATCTAGTGTACCCAATATGTACAACATATCCATCCATGGTGTATGTCAGACCCACCCCAGGATCATCCCAATGTTGTTTCCTCCTGGGACTTGCCTCATCCTCCTGAGCCTCTCATGCCTTAGCATTAGCAAAATCTACCTTAAGACCCCTCAGCCCAACATCTGCAAAACACAAATGCATAAGAAATATATCAGTACTATGCATATAAATTAAACCAAAATCCATAAAATTACAACAACATATATAGTTAGACTCACCTCGATGATCCCACACCTCCCCAAGAGGAGAGACCATGTTGGGATCCTATTGATAATCCATCCTAGCATATGGAAACTCTAAAATAATATGAGGAAACTACATCTAAATCCTCTCAAAGTCACCAGTGAAGTAATGACCCACCTCACCACCCCCATGGTGAGCCTGGATATGCACCCAGTACATCAAACATATCTCATGAGAAGGTGGTTACTCTAAGATCACATGCGGCTGCAATAATACTACTCTCTACAAGAAAAAGTTGAAGAGTATTGACCCAAAGGAAAAATATCTTGACTTCCCTACAACACATCGATCCAAATGTGCTATCATGCATGGGTGTGTAACATTTTCCCATGCAAAGGTATCTCCCTACAAGACCCTCTCTACTACTACATATGTGCACACCTAAAATGCGTTGGGTCCCTGATGACCTATAGATCCATACCACCATGGTAGATACCACATGTGTCAACAAAGAGTCAATGGATGAAAACATGATCAACCCCCCTGTTATTGGCTCCACAATTGAACATGGCATAGCACCATCTCATACACCCTCTCTCCCTCGAGCATACAGGGTTGAGAATCCATCTCTACACCCATGAAAGGGAGCTCCATGAAGAAGTAAATATCTTCCTTTGCTGAAAAATAGATCTCCTATCCATGAACCATGAAGGCCTGCAGGTTGGGCCTTTGCATCCCAATAAAAATTCTCAACAACTCCTCTTGGGACCTCAAGGGAGTGTAGTAAAAAAACTTCAACAAACCAATGTGGGCTAGTCTTTAGCAAACACAAAAATTTTCTTGCACATATCTCGGAGCCTCTCCCAATCCCTCTCTATCCAATGAATCATCATATTGAAGTGTCATCTCTCACCTACATATAATCCAAAAGAGGCTTAATTAGCCAAAATCCTCAAAATATCAAAAAATCACTTCTACACATCAGCACAGCTATACCTCAGACAATCGCGCACACATGCACAATTGTTCCACTCATAGTCACACAAGTGTGTGCGATTGTGAATCATGTATTTGTGCAGTAGCTGCGTAGCTATCCATCAAAGAGTCATGCAATATTGCATGGTTGTTTCATTAACAGTTGTGTAAGCACGTAAAACTATCCACCCAACGATTATGATGAGTTGTAGGGAAATAATTGACACAGTTGTGTAAATATGTGTGCGACCATCTCAATTTCTCCTACACAAGGTGCATGAGAGACTAGATTATACCCTCACAGGTCTACGCAGGTATATTCAAATCACCCGTGCAAACTCCCTACACACTTATAAATACGGTCGTGTGGCCTCCATCCCCAAAATCTATAAAACAAATGTAGGAAGTTTCAATCACTCATTGGGATCTCTTGTTGGTCGAATACATTCACCCATGATCTCTCCAATCTTGTAAAAGAATTTGCACAGTGTACAAGATCTCAAACACTGCAAGTACAAATGAGGTGGCATAGTGAGCCCCACACCCATATATACGCCCACCTCTCAAACTTACAAACCCCCGTACAGGAGCCCAAAATATCCATTTTTCATATCGTTTACAGTAGCACGATTGTAACACCCCAGGTTTTGAACCCACATTTTAAATAATGTATTGTTACAGTGTTGAGAGGCCAGAGTGCCCAAACAATTATTAAAAGGCTAGTGTGCCCAAGACATGTAATGTTGCTTATCATTATTAATAATAAACACATCATTGGTTGCTAGACGGACAAGGACTAAAGTCATAGAGGGCTATGATTCTACACGAGAGGGGGCTTGAGGGGCTAAATGTTTATTCCTATGTTAATTATCTTTTTGCCTAAGGGAAGGGGATCGATTACGTGAGCTTCTTGAGGAAGGCCGGGAGGTTCTTGAATTCCCCACGAAAATACTTAAACCCATCTCTTGTTTGATTGTGGGATTGGTCGTTGGCTCGTCTGCTCCATCACCTTTGCATACCTCATTCTTTCCCTCACACACTCCCATGCATGCATTACCCATTCATTGATCCATCCTCACATATGTCTTGGCTTGGAAAAGCGAAAGGAACTACTGAAGAATTAGCCACAGGATAGTTGGTTGTAATAGTCGTTGGTTCAATCCAGCCATGACCTGGGGCCTACATGTCTGAGATGTATTTCCCTGTGCCCTATTTTTCTGAAAACTATGAATCCTAAGAGTTCCAACACTGATATTTTGGACCAGTTGAGTTGGAGGCCCTAAATAAAAGGAGAAGGAATGCCTAAGGGACTGCATAGCAGAGAAGGGTGGAGGTCCATTCTCTTGGGCAGTACAGGTTGGGTAAAAGAGAGCTGGGTACTTGGATTGTTGTGGGTGTTGGGAAACCTATGAGATCTTGAGAGCTGACTGGTTTGGGAACCCACATACACTCTGGAACCATCGTTGTGGATTCATAGCCCTGGCTCGAGGGTGACACTGTTGTTGATATTTGGAGAAATGGTGTCTACTATTGGGTGGAACATCCTTGGTCTGAAGCCAGTTGGTGTCTCCTTATATAAAGATAAGTGCTCTCTATTATCATATCATTTACATGTATTTGAATGTTATTTCTGCTGTGTATTTAATTATCACTTCATTGAATCTTTAGACTATGCATGCTTGTTGATTCCTGTTGTGCATGTCATTAAAGTCTTTTCTTTTATGTATCCTTAAATGACTGAAAAGGTATCTATAAGAGAAAGAAGTCCAAGGGCAGGCTTGAAGGTAGTGTACCCCAGCCTGTGAGTGGCTAGGTATGTTATAGTTTGGTATCAGATATTTTGGTTGAAACACTGGGCTGGTATGGGTTGGGTCTATTGGTCAGAATCTCGAGGTTGAGCTCAAACTATGACCATGAAGTTGAAAATTTCAGGAGGAATGGTGTTGCAGAATCAATGCAGAAGATAGAATGTCAGGACCTGTGGTAAGGGGTTCGAAGGATCGTGACCATCCCCCTTTGAATCCGGGAGCGATTGCCACTGTCAGATCAAGAGAAATCTGAGATCGTTGGATCGGAGGACATGGAACAATAGTCATCTGATGAAAAGGAAGCAAGGGCTAAGGTCACAGTCATGAGATCCCATTGAAGAGTGATATTAATGGACAGGATGCATTGTGGGGAACCAACTTGCATAGGAGATAATTTCCCAAGGCGGTCCCACAATCCAAAACATGGTTTCACCAAGAGGTTACGTGTCAGCATCAAGAGAATTATGGGGCGAAAAGAGGGTTACTCCAAACTACCAATGCATGCCCATGCAATTTGAAAGGAATGTAGTGATGTGACATGCTATTACTCTAGTGACAAACCTCCAAAGAGAAGAAGTAGCCGGGGACCATCAATTTGTAGGAGGACATGCGTCAACCGATCATGTGGTCTGGGTAAAAGCACTCTGGGAAAACGTGGGCAAGAGAAGTTGAGAATTGAGATTCCCAGACCCTAGAGATTTGAAGTGAATCTCATTCGTCCAATCCAGGAGGACACGTGGAAGAAATCCAAGCACTTTCGGGGAAAGAGAAGGTTGAGAGTTGAGTTCTCCAAAGTATGAAGACCCGAAAGGATCTTGGTCGTCAATCTACCGAGAGACACGTGCCACCAGATCCAAGGCTTTAGATAAAATCTAGTCAAGCCAGACAAGTTTTTAAAACTGATATTTCATAAACTCAAAGACCTGAAAGGATCTCATCCATTGATCTGCTGAGAGCCACACATCAGTAGATCGCAAACTTCGAATAAAAACATTTCAAAAAAAAAAATTGAGGTTCAAGATTTCCGAATTCCAGAGTCCCGAAGTAAAACATAGTTGTCAAATTAAGGAAGACACGTGGAGTAGATCTGTGGACTCCGGGTGAAGACCCAAAGTGAATCTTAGTCATCCTATCCAAGAGGACACATGGCGATAGATTGGCCAGTTCAGGAATTCAGAGTTCGGGAGAATTAGAAGTGTGATAGTAAGGAAAATCCTGAAGTCCCGAAGCCTGAAGAGACGAAGTGGTGAGGCACGATGACGTCACTTGGAGGTGATGTGGACCCCATAATTCTAAAGTGACGTGGCTTGCAGACATCACCTGGGATGATGTGGATACATGGGATGTGTGCCACATGTCAGTGAGTTTTGAACATTTGAAGTATTGAAAGGTCGATTAGAACGTGGCACGTGTCACCCGCCTGATTGGGACACGTGTCTGCTTCCAGTATTTCACCACATGGCGACAGATCATTCAGTCCAGAGACTGAACACTCCAAATGGGTAAGATGTGTTAGGTTGCACTGGGGTCAAAAAATCCTGAAGGCTTGAAGGCAGGAGTACATATCGACCATTGATCCTAGAAGACACATGGTAGTAGATCTCGCAGCGATTTAGAGGATCTGCGCTCTAGGAGAAAGTGAAGGGATAGAGTTTGAAACTCCCGAAGCCTGAAGAGACAAAGCGATTCATAGCCGTTGATCTATGAGAGACACGCATCGAAGGATCGTTGACTTTGGGTGAAAGAACTCCGTGAGAAAGTGTCGGAGGAAATTTTGAAACTTCTGAAGCCCGAAGAGCCGAAGCGATGCACAACCACTGATTTGTGGGAGGACACTCGTTGACAGATCATGAACTCCGAGTAAAAGCATTTTGGGAGGAGGAAAGCGAGAAAAGTTGAGATTCCTAAAGCGCAAAGTCCCAGAGTGTACCTCGATTGTTGATTGTGAAAGAGGATGAGGATCATTAATCTGGTCCTGGCTGAAAGTCCTGAAGCTCTAGATAAGCACTTTTGCAGCTAAGCACAGGGTCATGGCCATGGTCATATGTAGATTGAGAGATGAGAAAGGATGGCTAAGGGCAGAATTGGTTGTCTTCGAGACAGAAAAGTTCTAAGAAAGGATTTAGCCACGATTTCTAATCGTGGTCACCTGGGAAGTGGTTTTAAGGAAGAGCCTGCGTCGGATGAAATTTTGTGTCAACCAAGGATAACATGACACTATTATTTTTGGAGAATGGGGATATGATCTCCATGAACAAAAAAGGATACCTGTAGAATGGTTTGGAAATTTTGTTTATCATATGCGTAATTCTAACAAAATGGTCACTTGCACATTTTGCATAATTAATGGGCTTAAGCACATCAGCTCAGAATGTGTATTGAGGAAATAGAAGAAGGTGAGGGAGCCTCTAGTCATGATAAGGAGGCTGAAGGTCAAAATACCAGAGTTGGTAATGCAGAGACGGATTCCAATGGAGGCAAGGAAAAAGGAGAGTAAAAAACATTAATAGAAATGATAAGAAGCTTGAAGATGGAAGTGCAGAGCTACAAAGTAGACAACGAGAGACTGATGAGAGAGCAAATTCAGATAAATGCTCAAGTGTTGCAGAGATTAAATCAGTTACAGAGACAAACAAAGAAGGGATCAAACTAAATACAAGAAGAAGGAGGCAAGTGTCATGAAAGAAGAGATGCTCGTGGAAGAGTTGGTTATTCCATAAGTGCTATCATAGCTCGTGGACCCCACTCACCTCCTTACTCAGGAAGAAATTTTGATGCATCGAATGATCCCATAAGCATTCCAGAGGTGTCCCCTGTCAAACAACAAAGAAGGAAACAAGAGGTAGATAGTTTGCAAGGAGAGCTAAGGAAGCTCAAGCCACCTTCCTTCGATGGTGAAAGAGAAAGGGAAGATGATGTTGAAGCATGGGTTCTTGGGCTCAAGAGATATTTTCAGTTGCATAACTATTCATCAAACTTGGAAGCCAAGATTGCCACCTACCATTTACACAGGAAGGTTGCGATGTGGTGGGACCAACCGAAGCAAGTGAAACATGTTAATGAAAGTAGGATCACTTGGAAGAAGTTCAAGAAGTACTTCTAGAAGGAGTACCTCTCAGAGAATTTTTATGACAATAAAATGCAGGAGTTATTTGAACTCAAGTTGGGAATCATGACCATGGCAGAGTATGAGAAGAAGTTCTTGGGATTGTTAAAGTATGTCAAGTTCATTGGTGATGAGAAAGTGAAAATACAGAGATTTATAAGTGTATTTCCAGCCTTTTATAAGTAAAATATCAAGTACGGTGAACCCAGGACCTTGAATCAGGCCATCAAGAAGGATAAATATCTATATGAGCAAGGCCACGGAAGAGAATCCCTGCAAAAATCTTGGAAGGAAAAGAAAAATGCAAAGTCTGATCAGAGGATGAAAGGATTCAAACTCCTTTATATAGGAATGATCCTAATAGAAATCATCAAGATCAATATGCTAAGGGATATTTCAAGAAGGAAGATTCCCTTGGAAAAAGGGGAAGACCACCAATACAATGTTGGGGATGCAAGGAAGATCACCTGTACAAGGATTTCCCGCACAAAAAAGATAGAGTGAATATTGTGCACAACATCCAAGAGGATACAACAGTCGAAGATATGGGAAGAATCTATGCAGCTTTAAATGATTCACAAGCAAAGTATCAGTCCAATATGATTGAGGTGGAAGGTAAGATCATAAATCAACCTATTTCTATTTTGATTGATTC
>JZKD02S2232436.1:12782-37908 GCA_000966675.3 Picea glauca | reverse complement strand
AAATAAATAAATGAAAAGATCCCATTAACTCTAAAACCATTTATCAATAATGTAAACATAGCATATGTTTTAATACAAGTATATTATTTATAAAATATGTTAAATTTGTATTTAAGATTTAATAACAAATTAATCAAGTCTAGGTTTGAATTTTTTTTGGTTAAATATATTAGTTTAGGTAAACACTTCTATTATAAATGCTATTCATTAATATGGGGAAGCATCCATTAAATTTGAAGGCTAAATTTTTCTTTACAAAAATCAAAATCAATTATTTTACTTTTTTAATTCTCAATATAATTTTTAAATAATTTTTTTTATTGATAATGATCTTAACTTCTATTAATACCAAGTTTTGTTTATTAAATTCTAAGAAAAAAAAGTTTTGTTTATTAAATTCTAAGAAAAAAAGAAAAAAATGGTAAAGAATTACATGGATTTATTTAATTTTATTTCTATGTTAGAAAAAAATTAAGAGAAAATTTCCTAAGAAATTGTCATAGGGAAATAATTAATTTAGTTTACAATTCAAAAGACATAATATAAATAAAAGGTTCAATTATATAATTATGGTGTATCTAATCAAAACATAGGTAATATCTTTGCAATACAATCATATGTGTACAAAGGCCTCATTTATATAATAAATGCCTAAACACATGATATAAACTTAGGGTTAAGGTTCATGGATCTTACCGTCATAAATAGAGGGTTTCCCCTATTTTTTCTATCTCGCAATATAGTGACCATCTTTATGTTGTTATTTGTGGAGATGTATTGCTCCATTTATCGAGATTAGCACGAGCTATTCAACCCCATTATTATTTTTTATATTATAAAATTTCTAGTTTATGAAAAAGTGGTGTCATTAGTGTTTATAGATTGGTTCATTTTAAATTTTAAAAACAAAAAAAATAAAGGAGAAAATAGCTAGACATTATTGTCAAATCCTAACTAGGGTCAAGTTTCAAAATCACTTTTAAAACGTTGTAGGCAACATGAGATAGATGTTGGAGCTATATTTGGAGGGAAAAGGGTCAATGGATTTTGCAAACCCAAAACTTTGTTTCTCATTATTTTTTATCAATATAGTAACCAAATTCAAGTTGTTGTTCATGGATTTTTCTCCCTATGGTTAGTGGATGTTACCAAACCTTTCAGTGTGCAGGTGCCCCTACTATTACTATTTATGTTATGTTATTTGCAATTTATGTAAGTGTAGTCTCATTTCTTGTTTAGGGACATTTCAATAACCATAAAACAACATGTCTAATAAGAAACCATGGATATTTGTACAATATTATCTTATTAATCAATAAATATTATATTCTAGATCGTTTTATGGTTAGTTTTTTGTCAACAACATGTCTTGGGCACATGGTTCAACCAATTGAGATAACTATAAATGCATCAAAATACTAATAGATATTCCACACATAATCTATTATCAAATTAAAACAATACAAATAATTTCACCAGGAGTCTCTGTCACTTTATTGATTCAATAACCAATTTTCTTAGGTCTATCACTTTATTGATTCAATGGCCAATTCTCCTAGGCCTTATTATATTCAAAATGCCTCTACACATGTATATAGATCATGCAAGACCAACAACAATTGTAGAACATGAAACAATGAATAGCCAAAGGCCATTTGCTAAATTATAGACCTCAAATTTATACTTGAATCCATAACTGTTAAGTTCCAAAAAATTTGCATTTCCTTGGGTAACCAATCCTTTATTTTCAATTAATAAATGGATAATAATTGACTCTTTTACTTCCAAATACAATCCAAGTGTTAGAGTTTGAATATTCAAACTCAAATTGGAAAAATAAAGATGTGGAAGAAATTTTGTCTTTTTTTCACACTCTATAGTTAAATTATTTGGGCCCCTTAAACTCAATATTTTTTTATGCAATTTTTAGGGTATGTACAATAATATGTTCTCTACATCTTGTAAAAAATTAAACTCTAAATCTCAATATTGGTTGCACACAAGATAAAATATTGAACCCCTATTTATAGAAAATTTTGTGCACAATCTCTAATAGGGCACAGCTTATGCATGACACTTAAAATAAATATTTTTTATGAAATTTGGTGAAAATATATAAGATTTCATCTTATACAATATATCGAAATTTCATTACTTAAATCTAAGGTATGGTATTGCATTGATGAAAGTACTAGGCATTTTTCAGTGCAAAAAATAAATATGGAAATTACTGCGCACCAATTTAGGACATTTGAGCACTATAAAAAATCAATAACATTTTCTTAAAATTGGTGAGAATATATATAAAACATTATGACATAGTATCCAAATTCTATACATTGATTTCAAGAAATCAAAGTGTGCATATCAAAATATTTAACCATTGTCCATGCTGAAATTAATTATGGAATTCATTACAAACTAGTTTTTGACATGGACATGGAATCTAAACTCCATATTTGCTTATAAAATTTGGTGTGAAGGTAGAATATGATCTCCTACACAAATTTTACAAAAAATTGCATCTAATTCTAAGCAATTCATGTGCATCAATGAAATTGCCAAACCATTATTGGTTCTAGATAGATGAAAAACTTAAAATAAAATACATAACTGAAAAAAAAAATTATTTTTGGGTGTGCAGGATCACCAAAGCCTCATGTTTTGTCCTACATCAGAATCCCCTAATTCAAAAATTTTGAGTATCTTACTCAAGATGTAGGTGAACAAAATTTATAAACTATCCATACTTCCCTACCAATCTCTACTGCTAATATCCACAACACTTCCTTTGATTTCATGACTCCACAATTCTCTACAACTACTCCACTCTTTATCCTTTCTTTCATTTTTTGCAACTCCAATCAATAGTGTTTCACTACTCCCTTTTTCTTTAACTTGGAAATTATTTCTACCTTACACCACTCTCACTCAATGGTGCGTATTGCTTCTCCATCCTCCCTCTTAGGCACCATTCTTAATGTTGGTTGCATTCACTGCATCAACACGCTCTTCTCCTCACTCTCAATTATGCTATTTTAATCCTCCTCTGCATTTGTGGTTTCTCTCTTCATGGAACCTTCCTTCACCCTCTTTGTTACATTTCTTGCAAACATACCAGCACACAAAAAATATGGGAAAAAAATCCCCTTCTTCCCTCCAAAAGTGTTGTTGTTATAACACCAATACTGTGTTCTTCTTCTACTTCATCCCACTTCTCCACAAGGTCTTACTTATCTATTTACTTCACATATGTTAAGATTGGACTCATCATCACTTTCATGTCCTTCTCCACTTTTTCCTTCAAAGGATGTAAATTAAATTCCTTCCCATGTTTATCAAACTAGTAGGTATTTCTTCTTCCATTGAATGCATGACTCTTCTACCAAACTACCATGGTTTTCTCAAGAAAATGTTATAAGCATCCATGTGAAAAACATCATATAGAATGTTATCATTATAAACTCCAATATTAAAATTAATAAATAACGTTTATATCATAGTGACTCTATTCCCATTTTGTAAAAATGACACTCTATGTTCTTTTGGACAATGTGTACTATTCAAATTCAATTTTCGAACAACCTCATTAGAAATAATTTTTTTTGAACTACCACTTTTAATAACTAAATTAAAACACTTACCACCTATATTTCAATTTATTTTGAAGATGGTCTTCCTATGTTTAAGTTCTTTTTCAACCGCTTTCTTATGTTACAATAATATTTTCCTCATCATCAATTGTTCCCCTTGCTTTGACCTCACATCAATCACTTCACTTGTGACTATTGTTGGTTCTACTTCAACAATATGAGTTTTTCCTCTTTGTCTTCTTCCTTTCCCTAGAAATTATGGGAATTTAAATATCATATGGCCTTGCACTCTACATGTAAAGAAAATTCCTTCAAATATGCCTCCTTGACCTCTACCTCTTTCTTAACCTCTTCCTCTATCAACATCAAATCTTCTTCCAACAGGCTAGTCCATAGTGTTGGATCTTGCTTCACTTTTTTATTTATTTTCTCTTACCTATCCTCTTCTAAATCCTTGACCTCTCCTGAAGGTATGTTTCTTTCTTTGTAATTTCTCCCCAATTCATAGGGTATCTTAATAAACCTCTGCAACTGAATGAAAAGTTAACTCATCAAATTCATCTTGAATGGCATAGCTCAAACCACTCACATAACTAGCAATGGATTCCAAACTCTTCTCATTTTGTCTAAACCTTATACAAAGTATATACAATTCATTAGTGTACTCTTTTATAGTCATCTTCACTTGTGTCAAATTTTGCAATCACCTCAACAAATTTAAAGCATATTGTATAGGGAAAAAATTAATTTTGACTTTCTATTGTTACACATCGAAATTACTCACTTTGATAGTGTCGCAAGTGTCGTCATTATAAGTGTCGCAAGTGTCACATTTTGCTCACAAGTGTCACAAGTGTCAAAGAAAGCATACTTCCATGATGCCTATGTCATGCCTATAACGACATGAGAAGGACACTTGAAACACCTCAAACATTTGATTTGGAAGAAGAGAAATGAGTCAACAGGCTTATGAACCTCTTGCCATCTAAAAGAACCCAAAAAAATGAGTTTTTGGAGGGGAGTGCTTCCCTATACCTCTCTCAGGAGTGCTGGCGACCCCCTATAAGCTATCAGGGAGTGTTATAACACTCATTTTCCCTTTTGCAGGAGTGATCCTACCCTCAGGAGTGCTGATACTCCATTATACATTACTAGGGAGCGTTATAACGCTCTGAGTGCCCTTTTGAGGGAGTGCTACCTATTCTGGGCAGCAGTTGATTTGTTGAGAAGAATGGGGGAAGGATATTTTCACTCTTAGAAGGAAGTTGGATTCGAATCCTCAATCAAGCCATGATATTAGGGAAGATCCCTAACTTAAGGAGGAAAATCCTCAACTCACCCGAAAGATATCTCAAGTTGTTGAGCCTCTCCAAAGCTATATAAGCAAGCTTTCTCATGGTGAAAGGGGAGCTGGATGGAGAATCATACCAAACTTATGATCTCATAAGTGATACACAGTGAAGTGGAGGCTAATCAGTGAAGCTATCATCATTCTGATCGTGGAGATTTTGAGCAAGGGTTAGGCAAGGAGAACTTGACGAAACTACTACATTCCATCTATGGTTGTAAGTAATGTTTTGTCCTCATTAATATAATTTGCTTGGCATGTTTCTTTCTAATTCGTGTTCAATCTCACATGAATTTGTCTCTTTAGTAGATAGATCTATTTCAGACTAATCTTGATAGAGTAGGAAGTGGCCGTACTTTGTTTGTCTACAGGGTTTATCGAGGAGCTCAAGATTGGAGCTCGGCTCGGAGCGTACAGGGACAAACACCGGTAAAAGGTACGTCTTTCCTCCTTCCTCTTCATGAATTAGTTTGTGTAGACCTAAAAGGAAGTCAGTGACCATGATAAGCACTTTCTGTCTTAGAGTTAAGAGTCTAGCTCTTTGAGGAGATCTACCTGTCGAGATTTTCCTTCAACAGCTACCATTACCTTCTAGGTTTTAGTTCTATTTTTTCCGGCATACCCCCTTTCTAGTTGCAACTTATCCCACCATAAAATCCATGTATTTTTATCCTTGTAGAATAAATCCTAACCCTCATAAATATTTTAATTTGTTCAAATTCAAAATATTTTTCCATTTCACCATTCCAATCTATCAATTCCTCAAGATGTAAACTTCCATAATAAACAGGAGTTCTAACTTTAGGTTTACCTCCAATACCTATAATTTATTTGATCATTCTCTCTTCAAATGCCACTTTCTTTTTAGGTTCTTCTCTTCCAATCTCCACCTCTACTTCATCATTAGTGTCCTATGCTTAGGAAGTACCTCTTATTTGAAATACTTTCATGACATCCATTTTAGCCATCATTATTATCATCATTGTTGCAAGGTCATCAACATAATATTATTCTAATGTTGTAGGACTTCCATGATCTCTTCCTCTTTGTGCCATCTCTAAAATTCTCTCTTGGATTGCTGCAACAACAATATTTCTTTAAATCTCCACTTCCACACCATACGTGAGATCCTATACTCATCTCTTGGACAATTATACCTAGCATTCCACTATACTAGAATTGTCTTCCACTTAGAAGTCTTAACAACATGATCAATTCACTCCAATGCCACTTGATGTAGCATGGGGATACAATTAGAGTCACACAATGGAAGATTTGACACCACTTGATGAAAACCATGGGGTCTTCAGATCATAATCACATATATAAAGCACTCACAACAAACCCAAAATCTACAAATGCATCAAAATACTAGTAGATATTCTAGACACAATTTCTATTATCAAATTAAAACACAACAAACAATTTCACCAACAATATTTTCCACTTTAGTGAATCAACGATTAATTATCTCATGATTTATTACATTAATATAGCCTATGAATAGGCCTCTGGATCACATACAACACCACAAACAAGTATAAAATACCAAACAAGGGAGAGCCAAAGGCCCCTTGCTAATTTTCAAACCTGATATTTATGCTTGAGCCCATAACTATTCAATTCGAAAGACTTTCCATTTCCTTGGGTAACTCAATGTTTTTTTTACAATCAATAAATGTATAATAATTGTTTTTTTAGCTTCCAAATAAAAACCAAGTGTCAAAGTTCAAATATTCAAAGTCAAATTCGAAAAATAAAGACATGGAAGAAATTTTGTCTTTTTTGTTGCACCTTGCAATTAAATTATTTAGACCCCTTAAACTTAGTATTTTTTAATTCAATTTTAGGGTATATAAAAGAATATTTTCTTTGCATTCTGTAAAAAAATTGGAATCTTAAGAGGATGGGGCTTGATGTCACCACTTAAACTCAATAGGCTTTTATTAAATTTGTTGAGAAGATACAAAAAATTATCTTGCATAATATATGCAAATTTGAGGCCTTAATTCAAAAGTATGAGAGCATGTTGTTCAAAATATTATGCATATTATTGTGTACTAGTTTAGGATATATGCATAGTATCAAAATTCATTATTATTTTCTGAAAATTGGTGAGCATGTAGAAAACTATTTCCTTGACATCCTATCCAAATTTCAGGCCTTGATTCGAAGAAATGAGTGCATAAAGATCAACACACTAAGCCATTGTCTATGCAAAAATAAATTTTGGAATTCATAGCAAAATGGTTTTGGACTTGGGTTGATAGTCTAAACTCCATATATACTTTTGAAATTTGATGTGAAGGTAGAATATCATCTTCTCTACAATATATCCAAAATTTAACAGATATTGTTGCACCCCATGAAAAACTCAATAACTAAAAAACTAAAAATAAAATAAAGAACTAAAGACAAATGTTTTTAAGTGTGTCGGATTTCCAAAGCTCAAAAAATACTCTTGAATCAAGGAGACCTTATATCAAATAGTCAAATCTTGTGTAATCCCTCGAGCTATTTAGGTGTCCTCTGTCTAAATATTCCAAGGAAAATAGTACTCTTTTTTCCACAGAAAATTACGCTTTATATTTATATAAAATATAAATTGTTTCTTTATAGAAATGTCCCAAAAATATAATCCAGATAGAGCCATCCTCACTTTTATAACCAACACAGTCAGCAATAATAGAGTGAGGAACAAGATACATATGTCATAATATTTTCCTAACTTCGCCCATTAACGAAAGGACAAAAAAAATATATCAGATATATCTAACCTTGGAGAGGCTAAAGGCCTACAAACTTCCGCATAAAAAACATAAAAAACCAGGAGCATACAGTCTAATAAAGATCTAAAAATTGATGAGGACCCTCATGTTCCTCATCACACTGATAGTAGACTATTCTCCCTGGTTCTTGTAAGAGCGCATGTTTGGATAGGCTGTCCACAACTTTGTTATCATCCCTGTAGAAATGAGCAAAATAGATATTCTGAAAAAGATTTATGATCTCCCTGAGATGGTCCTTCCAACATTCCAAGGTAGCCACCCATAGTCATCCCTTCCCCTTCATCCATTCAATGATGATTTTTGAATCTCCCTGAACATGTATCTCCAGAATTGAAAGACGAGATGCCAGAGTGAGGAGGGCCCACACTCCCAAGAGCTTGGCTTTAGTATTGTTTCTCGTCCCACGGTTTAAAAACCATTTATAACTTATGTTCTCATTGATCCTAATTCTGCCACTAGCTCTAGATTTTTTTCCGGATGACTGAGCTACCCCATTGAACCAACTGATCACCCCACCTCCTTCCATATTTGTAGGAATGAAACCGTGACAGGAAACTTTTGTTTTGGAATTACAAAACCTCATGTCTGAAATCGAAAGATAAGCCACCTTCTAAGAACTCGGGATACCATATTCAAATATGGTCAGGTTCCTTTCCTTCCAAATATACCAACATATGACAGTCGGTAAGCATGGATACAATGTGTTTTGAGCTTTCCAGGATATGAAACAACCCTATAGGGTATCTCCCATCCACCTAAATATAAAATTTAAGGATAATGTAATCTTGTTCCAGACTGTTGTGATGAAAGTACATCCCACAAACAAGTGATATGATGTCTCCAAACTTTTTTTGCATAACTGACACATGCCCAGACCTAAGAAACCTTTGCTATGAAGAATATCCCAGGTGAGTATTTTATTCTCAGCAATTGTTGTGAGTGGGAAATCCCTCTACGAACTAGCACTTAGGGTTTTATCATGCATGCAGAAAAGACCTAAAGATTCCTACTTTCTACCATCATCCCAAACCTAATCCCCATTATTCTTAAGAAAATATGTAGTTAAGAAGATCAAGTGAGAATACCTTATTTCGGGCATTTGATATCGATCCTTCTTCATGCTTGGTCGCTCTTTGACTACAACTCTCCTCCCAAGGCTGACCTACATTCACACAAGACAAACAAAGAACTCCACATGCATTTGATCTACAGATTAATGGGTTAGAGATTTAATCAACATGTACGCAATAAACAATGAAAACCTCATATAGTGGGACGGGAAAAGTACATATTTATTATTAACTTCACTAAAGCAACTTACAATGATGAAGCCAGCCACTACTCCATGAACCTAGTCCTAGGCTCCTCTTCAATTGTCCTCCAACTTCTTTGCTCTATACTTCTCTTTGCACAAGGATGGCTAAAGGTTGGGACAAAGGGAATGCTCAATCAGGTATAGTTTCTTTACTATGATTCTCCTCCTTCCAAATGGGACCCCTAACCCTTCTTTTATAGGCTAGAAGAAGCTAGGTATTTGGTTGAATGTCCAGCCATGCATGGTTGGAAGGTTTAGTTAACTTACCCAAAGCTGTGTGTTCCATCAACAAATTTCCTTTTTTCATGCTTTTGTAGGTACAAGCAGGTTGTCTTAGGTCATCTAGTGTGTACACGCATGCAATAATGTAGCAGGGAACGTGGGCCTTTATACAAGGGGTTTTTAAGAAGATTTGTTCAACAGTGTTTTGGCAAAGAAGGAATCTGAGATGGCCTGATGCCAGGTAAGCATTCTGGTGTAAATTAGGGTTATAACAGATGCCCGCTAATGTGTGAGGTCAAGAGATCATCTGATGGACAAAATACATTAACAATATTCAACGATGTGCCGAACAAGTGATCCCAGGGACCAGAAATCAGAAGGTGTTGTCTGCAAAATAATAATTGTCTCACCGAGGCGGGTATACCCATGCTCGGGATAAAATAAAATCATGGCTACCAATCAAATACATTGTAGATCCATGTCATATAACTATATAAAGTGTAGCCACGAGCAATACATAGCGGAGCTACATCTCGAAATCAAAAAAATATACGTGTAGAGTATCCATCTTCTAGAAGATGATAAGGCTTGATGGCTGGAGATGAGGTCTTCAGAGCTCGAGAAACAACATCAAAATATTCAAAACTCGGGTAGGAGTGTAATATGAGTGTACGACTTCACTACCCAGAGGTCTTCGATGGCTCGTCGATCATGGACTAGAGAATATTGATGATCAGACTGAAGGCTTCATTGATTTTGAACAAAGACTTGATTGGAATTTCGGGATGGTCGGGCATGAGGGAAAGAGACAAACTGTAGAGGGGCCGACTCAAGCTTGGTAAAAACTTCCCTTGGACAATAGCACGAAAAATAATGAGACTCAGGCAGCATGGCATTAACATAAGTTTACGAGGCAGGAGGCAACGCAAACTCTCCATATGTTTGGAAGAATAACCAAATGGAGGAGGACACAGCTCTATGTAGTGAGAACAACTTCCTAAGGTCGTATTAAATCCCATAGTTTGACGAACAAACGAACATATGTGCTTTATCCAAGGGCGACTCATTATGATGCCAATAAATAAAATAGTTTTCCATTCCTCTTTTTGGGGTATATTTGATTTTTTTTTGTCTTTTTCAATAATTTTGGAAAAAGAATAAAAGAATGTTACGTTACAAAGGAGGAATGAGTGTTGTAAACATACAAGTTCAAGGCGTAGGTACAAGACTGATGTTCAAAGTAAGGACACTCAGGAAAAATCCTCCAAGGGCCAAAGGTGTCAAGACACAAAGGCAAAGTGCTACAGGGCTTGCATATAAGGCATGCTTTAGATGGTTCAGTTGAGAGCAACATGGAGCCAACATTAGGCCAAAGACGTCGGTATGCAAATGCGATTAATAAAACACACAATGGTAACGTCCTTCGATGTAAGTTTAACAAGGCCAGAGAAGGTAAGCTCGGTAGTTTTTCATATTTAGAGAGTCTTGAAAACATAAAGGAGACTCCACTGGGGTACCTTTTTCAAAGGTAGTCTAGTCGGTTCGAAAAAGGGGTAAACTAGCACCGAAAAGACGTCTATTCAAAACCATTTTAACGAGTGTGATAAAGACAAGATCACTCGACCATTTTTTCATTTTTAAGGAGTCTGAAAAAAGATTAACTATGGACTCCGTCAGGAATTTTCTTCTGGACCATTTTAACGAGTGTGAAAGAATAAGGTCACTCGACGATCTTTTCAATTTTAGGGAGTCTGAAAATAGCTTAACTATGAACTCCGTGGGGGTTCCTTTTTCGTACATTTAGTCCCTCAGGCCCGAAAAAGGGTTAAAACGATACCTGAGAGTACTCTTCTAGAGAACTGAAGTTCCTTAGAGTATACCTTTGTTCATATAGTTGATTGTCCTGACCGAAAAAGGGGTAAACTACCGCCGGATAAACATGACTTCAAATTTCAGTTTAACGAGCGTGAAAGGACACAAGATCGCTCGATAATCTTTTTATGTTTAGAGGGTCTTAAAAGGTCTTAAAAGAAGACCCATTATGTTTTTTGGGAGTCCTGAGGGTGAGGTCAAGAGTGAAAAGGAATCATGCAAATGAGGCTCAAACTCGTAATTAGGAAAAACAAAAAGGACTCATGAGCCTACATTCATTAGTGACAGCATGGACACCATAACACAACCAGGATCTACCTAGGGCATCCATGTTCCTGTAAGTTCTACCACCAAATCGTGACACTTCTAAAGCAGCAATGATGGTTTTGTGTCGCAACCTGATGGGATCGATCCTATGGCAAAGGGATAAAGACAACGAGATACAAAAGTCAGGGTGGAAACCTAACCTATATGCTCAAGTTGGTCATCTAAGGTTTTTCACACAGACCTTCAAAAGTGACCCAAAATCCAAAAAAATGTCCTGATCACTAATCATAACCTTCCAACGCAGCTCCAGAATCACTCTAAATGGTTTTCAATTTAAAGAAAATGACAAGGGGGGCCAAAAAAATGACAAAAAGGGGCCAAAAAGTCTATAAATATAAGCTGGCAGCTCATTATCACCATTGTTGATTTGGAAAATGACTCTGGAGCAAAAAACCCCCTTTGATAAAAGTGGTGATTCTAGGAGCTACAGTGGACGAAACGACCATCCGTCTAGACCAAGTAAATATAAACTCTCTCCTCTTGCAATTTAAATATTTATTTATGCTTTTAGTTTCAAGTTTTGGGGGGGCGTCGACCTTCAAAAGGTTAGCCCTAGGTCCACACGGGCTGTCTTATTACAGGCCGCATGTACACTTGGGAAGAGGAAAAATTGCATGAGTGTACACGCGACTGTCATCATTACAGCCCGCGTGGACCCCTTTATTTAATGAAAAAAAATTAAAAAACAAGGGTTAACCCTCCTAAACTTGGTGTTTTGCAGGATGTATGTTCACTGGAGGAAAAGAGAGCATGAGGATATTAGTGAGTTGGTCGGGGAAGACTCCAATGTTGTTGTTGCCTTAATGCAAAGTGGGTTGCTCAAGTTCTTCCTATGTTGTTTTATGCGAGCACAGCCTAGGCTACTGAATTCCTTGGTTGATTATTGCCATCCTGACGTAGAGGCCTTTATGTTAGAGGGGCAGTCACTGGTGTCTACTACAGAGGACATATATTTTTTGACTGGCCTCTCTAGGAGAGGGGATCTAGTCAATTTCTGGACATTTCCTTCGGGGCCTCATAACATATTGGAATTGATAGGACTTTATTGTGAGGCTGGTAAAGACCAATCGAGATCACAGGTGCCCATAAGAAATATCAAAGACTTATCACTGCAGGCGATTGTGTTTCTTATTGGGAATATGACTGGTTCTACAGCTCTACATCAGGCATCTCGTGCATAGATGAATTGTGCAGTCCAATGCTTAAATGCACAGATATTTGACTAGAGCACTACATTGCAAGATTGTATGAAGAGGTAGCTGACAGATTGCTGGTCACGAATGCAGAGGAACTTCGGGTTTGGGACGATTCTATGCTCTTTCTTCTTTAAAAGAGTTCCTAGTTTCAAACCTCGAGTGGTTGTACGAGGACATCAGGCCTCTCTTCCTGCGGTTTGCAAATGGGCAATGTTACTACCATGACAGGGTGGTGGAAGGACCAATGAGTCCTTTGATGACGATTTCTTTGCTTGGTTGTCACGACAGATCCCAGTCATAGAGGATTACCCTTATGCTGGGATTGATTTCTTGACAAATCCTAAGATACCGATACCTCCTGGCGAGGAGAGAGGAGAGATGGGTAAGTTTGCATCGTTTTTTTTTTTTTTTTTTTTTGTGAAACATATGTAATTTTTATGTTGTTTTTTATATATATCATTTTTTTTATACCAGAGTATTTGACATATATGTGTCTATTATGTGCAGATGTGGGACCAGTGAGACCTGCGGATTACACGAGGAACAAGCGTCGTTCTCGGCCAAGGGCCGCACTTGACGCCGCAGGGGGGCCAACAACAACAGGAGAGCTTCCAGCCGGTGAGGCTGAGAGGGTTTTGAGACAAGTCGAGTGAAACTTTACCTCACTCACCCTCATAGTCCCTATGGAAAAAATTGAGGATCTGCCACCATCTATGCAACCTCATGTAGTGGGGGTACCACGGACATGGGTTTGACTATTTCAGTGTTTGGAAAACACTGTTGATCATTACAACAGGGCCCACAGGCCCTGACCTTAGTTAGTATAGACTTTTCACGTGCCGAGAGCACTTACTTGTATATATGTTTTGAGGGCATAAGCCCCATGACTCGTTACTAGTCATACTTTTGAGGTTCTTGCATCCACCTATGTACGCTGATGATTATGATATTATATATGGATTTTTATTTCTTTTTGTGTCTTATGGATCATATTTTCCTTTAAAAATGTATTTACATGTTTATGTGTATGTATTTTAATATGTGTGCGAGATGTCAGTCTAAAATTTGATTAGCTAGAGTATCTGTAATTTGGTTTAATCTCCTAGGAACATGAAAATATGTAATATAATCAAATATTTGTTCTAAGAGACGTACCCTAAGGAATCGTCGGTGTAAAGTCAGATCATGAACATGGTAGACTCTATTTAACTAAGACACAACCAACTGAGCATCTAAATAGACATGGAGATGAGAGATACCAAATGATCGGGCGTCACGAAGAAACTCAATAACTACACTGTACTCGGCGACATTGTTTGTGGTATCACCTAAGCATATACCTCTGGAAGATAATAACTGGCCTCGAGGTGTAAAAATTACCCAAGTTGCGGAGGTAAGCCTCCGAGTGTGCCGGATAGCACCGTCTGCATACCCAATGAACACCTCTGATTCACTTGACATCTGCCATAGTGACGAAAGATAACATCAAAAATGACACATCCATGATACTAAAAGAAACTAGAAAGTAATAGTACAAAGACTATACATATGTTACAAAATGTTACCCATGGTGACCTACCTATGAGTAATACTTCTTGAGGTAGAGCCCATTTCTAGGCTCCGCCAAAGAATTTCCCTCAAAGTCAACCAGAAAATAAGCGCCCTTTTTTAGAACCTCTTTTATGATGAAAGGTCCAAACCACATGGGTTTGAATTTTCCTACCCCCAGGGGGTCCTTATCTTGGTCATAAACCAGAACAAGACCGCCTTCAAAGAAAATCTGAGGACGAATGGACCGATCATACTGACACTTGACTTTATGTTTGTGAGCCTCGTTGTCCAGGGCCACATCACGACGTTTCTCATTGAGCCTCTCAAGGTATAATAATCATTCTTCAAGTGGAGAAGTGTCTGGCAATAACTGTACTGCCAACTTTAGGGATGGGATCTGACATTCGATAGGCAAGACTGCTTCCAGCCCATAAATGAGTTGAAAAGGTGAGAAACCGATTGCAGTCTTAACAGACATTTGGTAAGCCCATAATGCCGAGTATAACATCAAATGCCAATTTGACTTGGCTGAGTTGATCGTTCATTGTAGGATGGTCTTAAGAGATTTATTTACAGCTTCTACCTGACCATTTTCTTGGGGGTAGTAGGGTGACAAATGTTCTTGCCGCAACCCAAGATTTGATGTTAACTCGGTCATCATCTGGTTCTAAAAGTGACTGCCATGGTTAGTGACAATCTCTCTCGGGACGCCAAACCTTTCTATTATCTGGTTTAATATAAAGAGAGTCACAATCTCTCCATCATCTTTAAACGTTGGCATAGATTTGACCCACTTTGTGAAGTAGTCTACAACTACAATGATATAACAGTGCCCCCTTGTTGAAGGAGGGTTGCATGTAGTGTAATCAATCCCCCACTTGGTGAAGGGACCAAATGTGATGATAGGAAACATGGGAGCGGGATGTGTCCTCATCTTCCGAGAGAAGATCTGACACAGGTGGCACTTCTTGACCGATTCAATACAATCTTTGATTAGTGTTGGCCAGAAGTAACCTGCTCGTAAAATATTTTGGGTTGTTTCCAACCCAAACAAATGACCGCCACATGCTCCGATATCATAATCATTAAGAATGATAAATGCTTCTTTGTGAGTGAGACATCGACGCAGGATGCATTCTACACCTCTTTGATACAATGTATCGTCGAGTATGAGATAATTCCTAGCCTGATGGCATATATGATGACGCTCATCACGAGAAGCAGAGGTGGGGCACTTCAATGTATAGAGATAGATAAGTATATCTCCATAGCAGGGATCTGAATATGTGATCAAAAACATATCTCCTCTGATAGGGGATTCTTCAGGCACAACATCACCTGACTCAACCGAAAGTTCTAAAATAAGTTCTGCAAAGACCAGTGACTTTTTGGATTTCGCTGAAATGAAATCTAAGTCAAATTCTTGGAGGAAAACTATCCATATACTAATCTTTCCGCCTATTACCCGTTGTGTCAACATGTATTGAAACAAATTCACAACGGTAATGACGGTGGTCTTGCGAAACAAAACATAATGATGCAACCATTGAACAACATGGACTGTTGGCAATGCAAGTTTTTCGATATGAGAATAATTGAGTTCCGGTCCGACTAGGCCTCGACTTAGGTAATATATCACATATTCTGAGAACAAATCATCTTCCTAAACTAAGACCATGTCGATGGTTGACTCTGCTGCAGCCAGGTATAATAATAAATCTTTTTTATAGCTAGGTGGCCGAAGCAGAGGGATAGTTGTGAGGGCATGTTTCAATGCGTCGAAAGAGCGTTGAGTAGCATCATCCCAATGAAAAGGAATGTCTTTCTTTAGTAAGCGCATACAGCCCTTTGTGATCTTGGCATAGTTGGCGATGAAACGTGTTAAAAAATTCGCCTTGCCCTGTAGACTCTGAAGTTGAAGGATTGTGCATGGGGGAGGCAATTGAATTATTCCCTCAACCTTGAGCGGATCAACCATGATCCTTGTTATTGACACTATGAAACCTAACAAACGTCCTGATGTTACGCAAAAGCTGCACTTTTTTGGATTCGAGCGAATCTGGAAGTAGCGACATCGCTCAAAGATAAGTCAGAGGTGTGTGGGATGATCCATTCTCTTGCGAGATTGAGATGATAAATCATCTAAATAGGAGTCGGCTATATGCTTGAGATCATGGAAAGAAAAAGACATGGCCCGCTGAAAGGTTGCTCCAACATTTTTGAGACCAAAGGGCATCTTACGATATGTGAATGTACCCCATGGAAAAATGAATGTTGTTTTGTGCTGGTCTTCGGGTTTGATTTGTATTTGATTATATCCTGAAAAAACGTCCATGAAAGAGAAGGCCTCGCAACCTGCACATTCATCAATTATCTGGTCGATGAACGGTGTGGGAAAGTTGTCTTTTGGAAAAGCCTTGTTCAAATCATGAAAGTTCATACATACACAAATCGTGCCCTGTTTCTTATTGACTGGTATAGTATTTGACACCCATTGGGTCAAATGGATAGGATAGATAAAACTATCTTTTAGTAGTTTCTGAACTTCAACCTTAATGGTTGTTGCTTTCTTGGGATTAACTGGACGAAGCTTCTGACGAACAAGCTTGGCATCTGGATAAGTTGTGATTTCATGTTCAACTATTTTTGGATCGATGCTTGGCATTTTCTCATAAGACCAGGAAAAAACGTTGCGTAATTCGTTAAATAGATCTGTGTATATTTTATTCTCTCCGGGGGAACAGTCAGCTCCGACGAAAACATTCTCCACGATGCCAGGGGTTCTGGAGATATTTATCGGTATGGTTTTAGTGATAGTTTCCATATTACCCTCGGCATAAACCTCATGTGTAGCTAAGGGATTAATAGGACAAGACCTATCTCCAGTCATAGCCAAGGTGAATTCTCTGGACTCGGTTCTTCTTAACTCTGGGAGGAAGTATGATCGATGGAGATTGTCCCAGGGTTTTTTTGGACTAGTCATTGCTTCAATTACTGCTTTGTCGTAGGGAAAGACTAAGTCTAACGAATCAGTGTCAGTGAGAGAACCTTGAGCCCAAATAGGCTCTAGAGTCGGATCTAACTCTTGTACAAGAGTTGGATATGTGTCGGTCGAAGCTTGTTGGACTAAAGAGTACGCTACTTCAGCTATGGACATGTCTGGATTCTCTTTCCCTTCCATCGTGGCTAATGAGGAAGGAAGTATCCATGGGTCATTGAAGTAAGTCGGGCGAAATGATAAAACTTGGAAAATATCAACCTTATGGTGGTTGGATATGAACTTGACAACGCCTTGAGGGGGCGGGTAATCGAAGGTACCCATCAAAGATGGGCACAAACCAACCCCTACGTTGACTATGACTGGTTGGGGATTATCAATCATCGGGACCACGGATACCCCCAATGAAGGGTCAGGTCTGGAGAGAGACAATTGATCAATTGTCACAATCTGGTCCTCGTGTGGAAACAACAAGACCCGGAAAAATGTAGAAAATACTACTTGCATGGCATAAGTCCAACTCCTTCCTAACGAGAGATTGTAGTCGAGGGATGCGTTGACTACTTCTACCTCGATGCACATGGTCTTCCCTCCTAACTGCATGGGGAAAGAGGGAATGATACAATGTGATCAAAACGAACAACCGTCGAAAGCAGTGAGAAGAGTAGGTGACAGAGACAAAACGGGCTGGCCAATGGCATTCCAACATGCCAATGACATAACGCATGTCGAGGAGCCCTCATCAACCACCATGCGAAAAATATTCTGAGTAAAATTTTTCGTGGGGTGAGCCACTACTATTTGAAATGCTATGTGGTAAGGCAGACGAGGTTTTAAGTCGTTTGTATCCAGCATGATTGTACCTAGATTACAAGTCTTGGTAGATCCTAAAGAGGCTAACAAATCTTTTTTCTGGGAAGGGCAACTTTGGAGGACCTCCAAAGTGGACATCACACAAGGGGTTTGAGACAAATCCTCCACCAGAGAATAGTTCTAGGTGGCCCTTGTGTTTGAGTTGTGAGAAGATTTTTTGAACACACCTTTTGGGATGCATGTCATTGTTTCGCCCAAAGTCTTCTCGATCTAGAGAAGAAGAGATGGGAGTTCGACTTCTTTGCCCTTCTCAGAAGTTCTTGGTTTACTATAGTCATGTACTCTAGTCGATATAAAAGAATCACCCTTCATCATATACACATTCGCAGATGCGGGATTGTTCAAAGACGGAGAGGGTCCTTGACTGCCCCCTTTCGTGCTAGTAGAGGCTTGGGTTAGGTTTTGCCCATGTTGAAATGGATTGGTTAACACAATAGGCTGTTGTTGTGTCACAAACTTTTGGGCCTCTGCAAGTTGAGGACAGTGGTGGGTTGGGTGGTCTTCCGCGCACAGGTTGCACGGATATCTCGCCTTTCGTTTCTCAGTGTTTCCCCCGCTAACATTATTAGTGGGTTTCTTATCCCCCTTACCCTTATTTCATTGTTTTTTCTTTCCTTCAGGCTGTTGGGTGGCCTTTGGATTCGTCGATTGCATTGTGTGTACATCCGATGTTTTAGTAGGGTGAGCAACCAAAAAAGTAGTTTGGTTGGCCGATGTACGTTGTATAGACAATTGTTGCAATTGCTTCGTCAGTTGCTCAGCGGGATTTGTTTGTGTTGAACCAACAATACCATCAGCATGTGGTCCAACTCTCTGTCTGGTTTTATCAAGTATTGAGTGTGGCGCATCTGGAAAGATCTCATATAATAAATCAGACTGAGAATAGATTAGCTCAAGATGTTGAGCTCTCATGATGGCATCTTCTTCAGAAAACACTCCCGACGTCGCGACGTCTTTGGATAACTGTGGGACCAAAGACTTAAGGAACCACTCAAGCAGGAATGTTGGTGGGACTGGAACGTTGATTAAACTCTTCCGGTGTCTCCATTCTCAAATGTGATCAGAGATATGGTCTGCTTTTGTCTATGCGAAATTGGCCAGCAATTATGTGTCAGCGTCGTATCTCACAGGTAATTGGAAATGGTTTAGGAAATCCATTGCCAATTCACCGAAGGAAGAGTATCTTGAGTGGTCGAGCTCAATGTACCATTTTGCGGCACTCCCTATGAGAGTACGTTGAAACAATTGCAATTGTACGGAGTCATCTTTCAACGAGTTAGACGAGCACCAAAGATGGAAGGCGGTCACGTGATCTCCTGGATCTTCGTTAGGCTTGGCCTCGAACTTTGGTATGTCCAAAGGAAACTTCATCGACATAGGGGGCCAATACGGATCGTGACAGATAGGTTCATTCAACAACCTCGTCAAGTCTGGAAAATGCAAGGTTGCCAGGAAAGGTAGTTTGGGTAGTTGGTGATAACCATGGAAAAAGGGGCCTGGAGTTTGACTGGCACCAGGTTGCCAGTAAAATTTCGGCTGCTGGCCTAGGTTCTGGTAAAAACCATGGCCATGACCAGCGTACGAATTATGCATGTGAGGAGACATCATCGGCTAATTCCCAAAATAGGATGTAGACGGTTGGGTGTGCATTACATTCGGAGGACTTTGGGAAGGGCTTCCCCATGCCGATCCCATGGGGATAGGCATAGTACCTTGTCCGGGGTTCCATTGGTTGTGAAAATAATTTCCCCAAATCGGCATTCCTGACGAGGGAACTGGTCCCTGCCAAGAATTCCAAGGTCCTGATGTGGAAGAAGTTCTTAGGTTTGCCCCCTGTGTAGGAATAGTACCCTGCATAGGAATAGGTTGTCCGTAATCGGGATTTCCCCTAGTCGGGAAAGAAGCTGATGAGAAAGCGTTGTTACCAAACCCACCGAACAAAGAAAACAGTGTCGAACCTACCAACATATTATGCGAAGGTGGCCCTTGACTCCCTGCTCCAAATAAACTATGGTGTGTAGGTGGCCCGGTGGATTGTTGGTGGGTGCCACCGAGTGAAGGGAACGAAGGAGGTATATGTCCTCCCCCATAAGGGAAAGCATTAAAAGGAGCTGAAGTTCCCCCCATGTGGACTTGTAGAGGAACGTTAGAGCTCCCTGCCCCCATACCTAAAGTCTGTGAAGTGGAGTAGGAAAGTACAAGATTTGTACCTGAGCTAGGCATCTCGTATGAGAACGGAGGGCCTGTCGCACTTGGTGTGAAAGGGGTTGTGGCCATTTCCATAGATGGGATCAGACCACTGTGCGAGGTAGAGGCGGTCGATACCATGGTGGCTTGGACCGGTGATGGTGGGTTAGGAGGTGGAAACTCTCCTGTGGTGACAACTGTAGTGGGAATTGAAGAATTCCCAGAAGGAGTGACAACATTTGTTTCCATTGCTATGTGTGACACTGTCTGGAACTCGTAAGGGTGAATCGGTACGATGATGGGTGCCAAAATATCAGTGGTTGGATTTTTAGACGGACCAAGAGATTTCACTCCAAAGTCTAAAACGGTCGTTTCCTCCGGATGTTGGTCGGGTACAATTTCTTGTGACCCGATTGCTTCAAAAGACCCTTATTGGTCTAGCTTTCTCCTTAGTGGTGGCAGAGGTGGCTCCAGTGTAACCAGTGATAGGCCCAGAAGCCTTCGTGACTGGTGGAGCTCGTGATCCTCCACTGTGTGAGAATATCAAACACACCCTAGGGATTTTTATTCATTCAAAAAAAAACACACAATAAAAAGGTACCTCCAAGATAAAACAAACAAACACTAAACTAATTGGAAGAACAGTTACAACAACCAACACTAGAGAAAATTACCGGTGTAAGTGCAACTAGAAAACAGAATCCCCCTCATGGTATACTCTAAAAATCATGGCCCGATGTCTGTCCTAAGTACCTCAGTATACCTCCACAATCACCTGTGTATGTCTCTTAAAAGATCGGCAACTGCATTGCCAGCGTGCGAACAGTCACTAGGCAGGTAGAGTCGAAAGTCGGGTAGACCACAATGAGCAGGATATCGAGCTCAAAACTTGTCAAGGGTATCAAAGGAAAGTGGTTCAGAAGACAACTGAGGACCTTGAACAGATTCGAGACCCATGAAGCTCCATGGAAAATGCAATCGACATAATCCCAAGACAAGCCCTCTATATGTGTTCTCTACTACGATTGGTCCAACTTTGGAGGGGTTATCTCCGCTACCTTTCTGCACGCGACCTTGTGTTTAGCCCCTATGTTAGAGGGGGGTACTGGATAAATTTCACGATACTGGACTTTGACACTACCTAACTCAGACTCCAGTGTTTGATTTTAATGGCCTTGAAGAGTTTCCCCTCCAACCTGATTCAAGGCCCTAACCCTAAACTAGTTGGTTGACCCTACAAATATAAAAAGTATTTCTTTTAGATGTAGCGTTAATTTTTATGGCTTGTCTTAATTCAAAGGTTATGAAAGTGAAACTAGTGATTTTTGAAAGACGAAAGCAAAATAAACATAAAGATGGAAACAAAATACCTTCACTTAACTCAAATCTTAAACAACTTTTGAAACTTAAAATTTTTCTAAGATCTTTGAACAACAAACTCAAAGTAGGATTTCACTCGACTACGAGATACTTATGATCTAAGTAAACTGTCAAGAACTTATGAAAGCAAATACTTTTCCCTAGTTACTAATGCAAAACAACACTATTTAACCAAACAAAAAATAAAAGTTTTTTTTTTATTTGAATGCTTACAAAGCAAAAAGGAAAAATGTCAACAAGTAAAAACCAAGAAAACTTTTGGCCTAAGCGCAGATTGCAAAAAGTCACTTTAAAAATCACACACAAGCAAATTAAAATTGGACTCTCACACTTGTCTAAAAACCCTATAAAAGAAAAATTTGAGGAAAACTTCTTAATGAAAAAGAAAGCTATTGTTGTGATCAGACCTAAGTTACTGACTGCTATGACAGAGACCCAAAAAATTGAGAGGTATAACTTTTTTCAAAGGAAAGGATGACTGCCTCACCTTCAACAAAAATTTTCTCCACAAGCACACTGCTGACAGTTCAACAACAAGGTGTGCACACAAGTTGTGTAAAGTCAGAGTGTGTGTACATACATGCTGACCTTATACAGGCCATGTGTATCTCTGAAACTCCAAGACAAATGAAAGGCCAAGCAATCCAGCCTAGGCAGGGACTACTAGTACTGAGAACCATGATCTCTTGAAGACTCAGACACTTACTTTAAGAGAAAAAAGAAAACTATTCAAGGAAAAATTCATAGAACAAACCAATCTAAGGTGAAACCTAAGCTATAGACTGCAAACAACAAATACTACAAAGAGTTTCAGAAAACCCCTGAGAAGGACTATTTATGACAGGGGAGAGGATGACTACCTCTCTAAAAGAAATTTTCTGGAATCATACACACGACTGACACTTCCTCAGCTAGCGTGTACACGCGGGCTGTGAGAAGGTAGGGCGCGGGTACATGCGTGCAGACCTTATACAGGCCACGTGTACCTCTGTGGGTCTCAGAAAAGAAAAAAAATGCAGTCAAGCAAAGAAACAGAGATAACTGGTATGGAAGACCAGAATCTCTGTTATCTCAGACTTTTGCAGAAACTTTAAAAACAAGGAATGAAACCAGTTTTTAAGAATACCCAAAAAATATTCCCAGAAACCCTAGAGATCCCCAGTATGGTCGCCAATTCTATTGTGAGTGGGAAATCCCTCTACGGACTAGCACTTAAGGTTTTTTCATGCATGCAGAAAAGACCTAAAGATTCCTACTTTCTACTATCATCCCGGACCTAATCCCCATTATTCTTAAGCAAATACGTAGTTAAGAATATCAAGTGAGCATACCTTATTTCGGGCGTTTGATATCGATCCTTCTTCACGCTTGGTTTCTCTTTGACTGCAACTCTCCTCCCAAGGCTGACCTGCATTCACACAAGACAAACAAAGAACTCCGCATGCATTTGATCTACAGATTAATGGGTTAGAGATTTAATCAACATGTACGCAATAAACAATGAAAACCTCATATTGTGGGATGGGAAAAGTACTTCTTTATTATTAACTTCACTAAAGAAACTTACAATGATGAAGTCGGCCACTGCTCCACGAAACTGGTCATGGGTTCCTCTTCAACTGTCCTCCAACTTCTTTTCTCTATACTTCTTTTTGCACAAGGATGGCTAAAGGTTGGGACAAAGGGAATGCTCAATCGGGTATAATTTCTTTACTATGATTCTCCACCTTCCAAATGGGACCCCTAACACTTCTTTTACAGGCTAGAAGAAGCTAGGTATTTGGTCGAATGTCCGACAATGCATGGCCGGAAGGTTTAGTTAACTTACCCAAAGCTGTGTGTTCTGCCAACAACTTTCCTTTTTTCGTGCTTTTGTATGTACATGCGGGTTGTCTTGGGTCAGCTAGTGTGTAAACGCGTGCAGTAATGTAGTAGGGTGTGTGGGCCTTTATAAAAGGGGTTTTTAAGAAGAGTTTTTCAACGGTGTTTTGGAAAAGAAGGAATCTGAGATGGTCTGATGCCAGGTAAGCATGTCTGGTGCAAATTAGGGTTATAACATCAATTAACCAAGTAAAAAGTTTTATTTTCAATGGGCAAGCCCAAGACAATAACGCTTTCCTCCAACCACCTATCATAAAGTTCCATCTCTTTCTATCCATGGCCACAAGTTTGTTTTTAACAAACATCTGACCCAACGCATCTCCCCCTAACCTAATTATATCGTCTAGCTTCTCAAGTAATAGTACACCAGCGTTAATGAGAGCTCTATGAAATAGCTTCTATTCCAAAGAAAGACAACCCTCTAATTCAATATCATCACTAGATATCCAATTTGAGCCAATCATCCCCACACGAGGTTCAAAATGTGCTTGATATAGATAGTGTACACCTTTCCTATTGATAGCAGAGATCAACTCTTAGGAAAAAATCACCCCTTCCCCCAATCCCATAATGTGATCTCTACCCAATAGAATAGAGTGTCATGTCCCTGATCGCCAAGCCACCCAATGAAGTAGGATCTGTAATGATTTTAGTAGGTGTTTCCAGGTTTTGGAACCTTTAGCATCCACAACGTTTACTGTATGTAGCCAATGAGCAACACAAACAAAGGGGAAATATTTGTCCTTTAAGATTCAATTCCATAATCCCTCCTGCATGAGCTCTCTCCACAAAGTGTTTTCTTCCATTTCTCTGCTAAAACAACCTAGATTTATCAAGCCCCAACCCCCATGTTGTTTTGGGAGAGAAATAAGTTGCCAAGCACACAGGTGGATCTTCTTCTTCTTGTTTCACCCAGACCAAAGGAAACTGAAGATTAACTGTCGAATTCTTTGAAGGATCTGGGAAGACAAGTTTGTCAATGCCAACAAATAGACTGGTTGAATTTTGAGAACTTCCTTAATTAGGATTAATTGACCCCCAATAGTAATCCATCTATTGCACCATTGACTTATCTGACATTCATACTTATCAATTAACCACTGTCAGTCCTCTGACTTGTACCGATCAATCTTCAAATAATAGCCAAGATACCTGAAACGAGCTGAAAGATCAAGGAAATTATAATGAAAAATAGCCTTTAAATTATCCAAAACATTTTGTTGCAAACCATACTATAGGAAAGAAGTTTTCTTATCATTGATCTTAAGGCCATATGTATTACAAAATCTTCCCAGCACTCTTTTAATTTCCTGCCACTCCGCCATAGATGCTTTAGTCATAATAAGAATATCATCGACAAATAGAAGATGCAGGACCTTGATTAGCCTCGATACGTTAATATCCGTCAGCAAGCCTTCCTCCTAATGTTTTTTTAATGCCAGACTCAAGCCTTCCACGATTAATATGAAAAGTAAGGGCGATAGTGTTGGATTACTGAGAGGGGGGGTGAATCAGTAATAACGTAATTATAATCCTTTTTCTTCAAATGTTATATCAATGTAGAATTATTATCCAATAATGAGCAGTAATAAAT
>JZKD02S2232435.1:421003-444998 GCA_000966675.3 Picea glauca | reverse complement strand
TACCCATTTATTATATCTAACTACCATAGTGGGCCTTATTTAATAATATAGTGGACCTAGTCCACCTTACATTGAATGAACTCTACTATTATCACTATGGGCCCTCTGGGCCCCCCCACTACCTCTCTATCTACCTTACATTCCATCCCCCTTATGAAAGTGTTGTCCTCAATGCTTGGTGTACAACCATATACCAGGGTCCCATGGATAATTGTGGACCATAATGTTGAAGAAGACTGGAGAACCAAGGTTCCGTGTATAAAGGAAGGACACCATGCTGAAGTAGTCCAACCACCATTGTAAGCCTGGGTCCCATGTCCAAGTGCTCATGTGAACTCCCTATGGAAGATTTTGGAACCCAATAACCAATTCAAAATGATACTCTATAGACTGACACCTATCATGTGGATCCAAATAAGAATATCCATCCACATAGTGGAAAATGGTCATAGCAGAATATGGAAGGAATAATACCACTGTAGAATATGCAAGATGGACACTGGTAATAATCATTGACTCTTGATTTGTCACATTGATGTTTTCTACAAAAGGTGGATTAGAGTCATCAAATAAAATATGAAAGTGGTTGTCATCCCATAAATGACAACTATCCATATACCAATCATCACAATCGGAATCAAAATCATACCAAGAATATATTTCCTGATTATTTTCATCCCTGATTTCTGCCATAATAAATATCTCATGCATGTTATCCAATGAATCTCGAATACTACGAAAAGTATCATTGAGGCCATTTGCAAGGTCATGCAATCTAGCATCCAATGTGTCATACAATTTGGATTTGAATTCTTCAAGAATTCCCTTGAGAGTTTGAGAGGAAATAGCCATCTGAGCACCCTATGAACTCTTCGGTCCCACATCCGTCATGAAAAAACCCAAAAAATAGAACAATAGGTTACTGCAGAAAATCGCGGCGTTTTCCGGCAAACCCTGAAAAACTGTTGAATTTAAAATGCCCATAACTTCACTTTCCGGACTCCGTTTCGGTTGATTTGTTGTTTTTAAATTGGGTGAAATTGTGATTTGAACTCATATCTATAATTTATTTGGGAAAATTCAGCTTCCAGATGTTACAGAAATAAAAAAAACCGCGCCACCGTCCGCAGAAAAAACCCTGAAAAATTGCAGATTTTAAAACTTCAATATATTGACTTCCCGGACTCCGTTTCAGACGATTTTTTTTTTAACTTGGGTGTTTTTCTGAGAGGAACTCAGATCCACAACCTGTTTCTGCAAATTTTTTACAGAAATATACTGAAAATTTCTGGAATGTCGCGACCCTCTTTTTCTTCTCCGAAAAAGTAATCTGCAAAAATAAAAAATATTTGCCCACAATGTCTACCAAGGAAAGTGATCTGATACCACTTGCAAGATACCAGATATAATAAATATGCAAAAAAAAAAAAATTGCTATAAATAGAAGAATAACAGTAATATATCCAGCATAATCTCCACAATAACACAAAAATGATATAAGAAGAACAACATAAATAACACTTTGATTAAAAAAGCAATGTTCGCAGGCCTCTTCGAGGGGGAAACCTCCAATGGAGTAGTGATCTGTTACAATAATCTTCAAGATAGGGTTTTCATACCCTCAACCCTTATTTATACTAAATATGTCTATCAAGAGAAGCATCTAGAGGAAGTTCCTTCTAGAAACGAAATCTTCTATTAGGTCTTCTTACATCCGCCTTATTCTATTTTATTGAAAGGCCTTATTAATATTGACCTTTATTACATCTAAATATATTGATCTACCTATGTGTGGGTTAGGAACCTAACAATAATAATCATTTCCCCGCGATCTAGGACTACCGGGGTTTCTGCTAAACGTTTGGGGTAGCATTAGGTCTCATGTCACCTTGTTCTTAGGTAGCAATGGGAGTGGGTTAGTAATTCCAATATTTTCTTGCCACAGTAATTCTAGAACAGTTAGTTAGTCACAGCATTGAGTTTTGGAGTAATCCTTCAGTTTATATTTAGTCTACTGCAAGCGATGATTATGGTGGAGTAAGATAACTTATGGTTGGCTGCCACTGTAAGCGGTGATTATGGTGGAGTAAGATAACTTATGGTTGGTCTGGCAGCCAGCCTTTATTTTAGACCATGATTTATGTTCTTACCTGACCACGCTGACCTCTCTAGGAATGCGTCACATTTAATTTTTCCCTGATACTTCTGAAGGCATGTTTGTTGCTCAATCTCTCTCAGCCATTTATTATTGATGTGTATCCCAAATATATTGCTCAGTTGTTTAGTTATTGATGCATAATCCTTCCAGATACTACTCTGCGTTTTTTGTTGAATTCCTTATAGTTATTATTGCATTTCATTTATAAATTTAATCATTTATTCCTGCGTTGAATGCATGGTATTTACGATGGCAATTTTTATCATTTCAGTCATGTATTCTGACCTTGAATGAGACTAGTCTATGAATTCCTTAAGGTTAAGTAGCTTGCCAATTTATATATCTATTTTTGTGTAAATGCCTTGTATTTATTATTGCAAATTAATTGATATTCAAATCATGTATTGTTGTATTGAAGGCATAGCATTTATGTATTCCTTAAGGCTAGTTATGTATTAGATTGTGTTAGATAGTACTTAAGGTTAATCAGATTCGCAGGTTACTAACTAGTAGTCATTTAGTCTCATTGAATTAATATGTATTAAAAGTTAATTTGACATATAGTTGTTGTCTAACGTGGTAAATTAGACTTGAAGAATTATATGGGTGTGAATGGACTTAATTTAATTTAATTTAGACTTGTCATTTTAGTTAAATATTGATTAAAGAAGACTGCTGAAATGATGTGATTTTAATGTTAATTAGATTGTATTTAATGATTGATTATAATGCAGATTTGCCTAATCGAGTTTTAGTTGATACTTTTTCGATTGAATTGAATGACTAAGGTTTTAGGTAGAATGGTCGATTGGATTTTTATTTAATGTTAATAAGATGGTAAGTTAGAGACTAATTTAAAGGTTGGACTTGCTTAATTTAGAGGGTTAGTCTCTTGTCAAACACTCGTAACTGTTGACTAGTTTAGACTTGGTAAGTGGTCGGGTCATGGACGATGTCGTTTCTTGGCTTGCGTCATCCCCTGTATTTGTTCTCTGGAATTTCGTCAACCTATCGTTGGGGTATGGGTGTGGCTTTATTTTGGTATTTTGTTGCTAGCGCGTCGGAGTTTTCTAGATTCCTTGGTTTGGATAGGATGTGTTGCGCCAAGGTTATTGACGCGTCTATCACCTGGGGATGACATGATTCTTGATAAGGGGATCATGAAGTTCCCTATTTGGATAGCGGCGAATGACAACTTGGACAGAGTCAGTGTCTTTTGTGTGAGTGTTCTCGAGCGTCGTAAATTTTGTTTTTGCGCACGGGTTGAACGCCTTCGGGCGTTTGGTTCACACTCCTTGAGTTTCTAGTCTTTGTTCGTCAATGTTGTTGTGTCGGGAAGGGGAGGTTGTCCTTTAGACTGTAGGAGTGTCTTGTTGTGTCGGGCAGGTAGTTGTTCCTCCTTGTTATTATGTGCATGTTTGCCCAGTTTCCCTTGTGCCAGTGAGTGGATTCGTAGTTGCATGTTGCCTGGGTTGCGTGCTTCTATTCATCATCTGTGGCGGGGTTAACCGTTGTCGGTGTTTCCTTCTTGCCTCTTAATTCTTAAAAAAAAAACAAAAGAAAAATAAAATTTCTTCACTCGTGGCCGTAATGAAAGGGTCGTTACAATCCTTGTACATAGATGAGAAATCCCTTGATGATCCTAGGTTACACCAATCTTTGGACACTTCTCCCCAACAAAAAACAGTCCCTATTCCAAACTCTATTGAAAAATATCCCTCATTACTCATAATGACGAATGAAATTTATTCCCCTCTCTAAGTCTCCTTTTTACTCATAATTGTTATATCAAAGACCAACTTGACACTATAATCCTTGACAATTGTAACCAAAATAATTGCATTTTCCATCACTCCTCACCCCGCTCCTTATCATTGGGGATTTGTACAATATGAAAAAACTCATCTTCTCATTAATAAACATTGTGGAGTCACCCTTGTCATAGGGATTTTTCAAGGGAATGTTGAATGTTATGTATCTCCCCTTGATTACTGTAATTTACTCTTGAACATATCATATGAACAACAATGAAATTCTTTATAATATGTCCATTAAAATACCTATCAACTCTTTAAAGATAACAAAACCTATGAAATCATCTTTATTTCAATACCCTTAGCATGTAATGATGTGACCAAGACATCCCACATAAATATCTTTCTCTCTTAGTTTTACCTCACATCCAACCATTTCATATGGTTTCACTTTCTCTCTTCCACACATTCCAAATGATATCTTCTCATCCTTATACCCCATCAAAAACAATGAAATTCTTTATAATATGCTCATTCTAATACTTATCAACTCTGTAAAGATGACAAAAACTATGAACTCACCTCTTGCAATACCTCTTCCTTATAATGTTAAGACCCAACAAAACACAATACATAAATACCTTTCTCTCTCACTTTTACATTACATCAATCCATCTCATCTCATATGGTTGCACTATCCCTCTTCCAAACTCTATAAATAATACATTCTCATCCTTCTACCTAGATGCACTCTTAGTATGCTATTGTCATTCTAAATCCCAAACCTCCCTAATGATTTTTAACTCAATATTTTTTTTTCTACCACACACCAATTAACAAAATACATATAAGATCTATTATACCTAGTTCCGTAATTTATTTCCCTTGTCCTCTCATTGGCTACAACAATGATAATTACAAGACTTTTACAAGATAATGTTTGCACAATGTAGGATTCACAAGAACTAGCACCCAACCACTACACTTTTGTATACAATAGTTCCTTTAGAAATTTTTCCTCGCCAGCTATAATATTTATGTCATTATTAGCTAAATTGTCCAACAATTTAGAACTACATATATAAAGTTAGACTTACGACCTTTTTTTCTTAAACAACACCACAACCTTAGCATTCTATTGCTATGTCTATTCATCCATATATTGTCCACATCGACACTACACACCTCATATGGCTTCTCTAGTTAGAACTACATACCTATATAGGTAGATGTACAACCATTCTTTCTTAAACAACAACAACACTACGATGTAGCATTGTATTGCTATGTCTACTCAACAAGATATTTTCCACATAGACACTACACCTCAGATGGTTTCTCTAGTTAGAACTACATACCTATATAGGTAGATGTATAACCATTCTTTTTCTAAAAACAACACCAAAGCCTTAGCATTCTATTGCTATGTCTACAAAGCTAGATATTGTCCACAATGACACTACACCTCAGGTGGCTTCTCTAGTTCCCCATCCTTCAATGTAACTCAATCATGGCTATATACATTCTCTTCATATGTATACTTCACCAACATGGATCCACACCACCACCAATGCTTATTTGTACCATAGAAAACATTCCATTTTCATTTTGCACATTAATTGTTGGATTTTTCTTGTTTACACTCTAGGAGAAACACATCAAATCATGGACATGACATATTCAATGGATACTGATCACCTCGGCCCTACAACAAGTTCTTCACATAAACACACAAATAAGTATCAGTCCTAGATCACCACAAGCTCAGACTAGAACATCCTTACTATATTCAACTCCCATGCATTCTATTTTTCCACCAAGTCTATCATGTCCTTGAAAATTCACAATTGCAAGATATTCCAACAAAGCACACTCAACCTTGTAGGATCATATCAATAGCTCACACCATACCACCCTTTAATCTTTCCACCAAGTCTATCACCTAGACTATTGTGATCACCCTTTGTTTCAAAACATTGTGATCACACTAACTTGATTTGGTGTGAACTACCCTTCCAGTTAAACATTTCCACTCCTCTTCATTTATATGGTATCATGTACCTTCATTTGAATAGGGTGAGTTACCTTTACTTGAATAGGTGTAAGTGTCTTTGTTTAAACAAGTCCTCCATTGTTTTGATCTACCATTCTTTCAAAGTGTTACAACTTTTTTCGTGGGAACAACTTTGATTTCTTTCATTCATATGAGTGTGAGCAACCTTCATTTTTTTTGTAAGGGAATGACTCAACCACAAGGCTACGGGTCAATCACGAATCACGAATCCCAACATCCAACTTCTCAATATGGTATACCATATTACAATGTAATATGGTATACCATATCTCATGTAAAAAAAAAAAATTTAACTTAAAGGAAGCGTGGCAATATAGACAATAGTTCGTTGCAAGGCAAGGATTTTTTTTGAACAAACGTGGCAATAACGATGAAATTTTGTTTCACTTTACCATGGTTTTGCATCGCACATATAGAATCTACGTCATAAGTTTTTTTCTCTTCCAAACGTTTTTGTCGCTTTTGCATCGCAACTTTCCACAATTTTGTGTCGCATGCATGGCATCTGCATCGTAATCTGTTGCTAAGTTTTTTACCTTGGAACATTTTTTCATCCCCATTCTGATGAAGTTTCATCTCTATTTCCACTCTTTATAAGGTAAATCTATCTTGATGGTGATGACACATGGAGGACTAATTTTGTCATTGTTTCCACAGACACCTGGTTCGTGGATATAGTGACGAAAAAAGATCTTTACTTTCGTGGAAAGTGCGACAGATATGTGTGGAAATAGCAATGAAAAACCATGGAAATTTGGTCATATGTAGTAGTGTAATGCACCAACTTTCACAGGTAAATAGATAGGTAAATATCAATAGTGTAATGTTAATCAAAATAATGAATTAGTTATTTCAATTATATTTCAACATATCGATATGATCATTTTTGTTGTTGTAGTTCACAACCCTGAAAAGATGCCTCGACACCCTTCTCAGTGGTGTACCAGAAGTATGGTACATGAGCACATGGAAACACAAACAATAGAAGGACATCGTACACGAAATATAATGTCCTTGGATGATTATGATACCCTAATTGTCAATTTTATGAATTTGAAAAAACATAAATCAAAGAAAAATTAGATGTATAAATTCATGACTTTTATTTGGATGTTTATCAATGTTTATATGTCCATATGCTTCAATTTTTATATGTTCATATGTTTTTATAACTATCCTAGTTATGCATGAATGTCTATATGTTTTCTATATAAAGAAAATCATTTGTTGGGTATGGGGAATTGAGAGTGATGTGAGTGGGGGGACCGGCCATATGAGCTTCCACCTTCACATGGTTGGCCTTGTTCAATAGAGAATAACCTAATATCGAAACAAAGAGAATCTCATTAAGGTATGCGACCACTTAATTTTTTTCTAGAGTATTTTACATAACTAAATGCATGTTTATTTGCTTATATATTTTTTACTCGTATAAAGAATTTGTCTTTTATGATTCATGCATATCTTGGTGATGGAAATGCATCTCGTGGAAAACTCTTATCAAGTTTTATGGGTTAATGGATCTAGCGAAAGGACAATGATAATGTAAGGGTTTTGATGTGATTTTTAAAGTAGGCTTTATACTAGTAAAAGTTTACAATCCTCATGAAAGGATAAAATTGAATTTTTTGTAGACAAGCATCAATTGTTTTAGCAAAGTATGAATCATAAATTGTGGGAAAAACCTTTTCTTGTATTCTTACATTGACCAATACAACTATAACATATTTTTAGTACAAATTCTTAACCACACACACACACACACACACACACACACACACACATATGAACCCTAAGTAAACAAATGATAGAAGATAAAGGGAGATTATGTACCGATAGGAGTGAATGAAGATAATAATATGAATAATGGAGTGGAGAGTGCACTCTAGCCTTGAATTGAATGATACTTGCATCCAAAATGTCTCATTGTAATGTATGTTGTGATAGTTGTGTCTTCTCACTATCATGTATGTTTCTATGTCCATCATGGGATTCCTAGAGCACCACCTATCATTCATGATTTAACACATTGTACTCAAGAATCCCATCCATTGCTAATGTGTTCAAGTACTGTATGATTAACTAATAATTTGTATCCTTAATTATGAGCTATCAATATTTACTATCACCGTATTCTTCTAGTGCGTGTAGATTTGTATTTGAAGTTGGAAATACTAGTGAATAATTCAAGAACTACTTCCATGCAAAACATATCTAGATTCAACACTTTATGAGCTATCCCAACATTGTTTCAATTGTGGATTTTCGAGAGGTGATTAGGTCCAACATTTTATTTACCTAGTTTAACCACCACTTCAAAATCAAACTCCTAAAATAGTAGCAAACATCGATAGAATCAACCTTCCAACATTGTATTGTTAACCAAATACTTGAGCACTAAATTATGAATGGACAACTTGAAGGATTGGTGCAGAAGATAATACTTGAACACTAAACATTAGTTGTGCCTTTAAACACTAGTGGATATTTAATCTCTAGATAAATCCACTTAATGGATTTTGTTAGTGTGCATATTTGTTTCAATTAATTCTCATACTCCCTAGGAGGCCCAAAAGTAATGGACACTTTGGAATAAATGACATAGGAGAATACTATTCACCAACTCAACTTTCCACTAGCAGTTGGATTAATGTAGTCTTCTAGCTGTCCTATGGTAATATTAATGTAGTCTTCCAACTCTCCTAGTCAAACAATACTTATTCTATCTATTTAACAAATGTATTTCCCTACATTAGATCCAATGGATATACCATCCAATAACCCTTCTTAACAAGTGACATCATTATCAAATTGCCAATCAATCCATTACAATACTAGGTATGGATATTTGTCATCAACTATGTCAATGAACTCAAAGTAAGCATAAATATTCACACAGTCGAGATAAAATTCCATCTCGCCAATTTGACAATGGGGAAAATGTGTGGTTGGTTCACCAAGTACCACTAGATCGACAAGTGGACCCAATTCGGTACTCCAATGCCGTTACTTTAAAATTTTCATTGTATGAGATGTCGTTACTGCAGTTGTCGCTACTCTGGGTGTTGTTATTGCAGTTATCGCTACTCCGGGTGTCGTTACTTCAAAATCATTTTTGTACGAGATGTTGTTACTGTAGTTGTCACTACTCATGTTGCTTCTACACTAGTTGTCGCTACTCTGGGTGTCGTTACTTCAAAATCGTTGTTGTACGAGATGTTATTACTGCAGCTGCCGCTACTCATGTTGCTTCTACACTGGTTGTCGCTACTCCGGGTGTCGTTACTTCAAAATTGTCATTGTATGAGATGTTGTTACTGCAACTACCTCTACTCTGGGTGTCTCTACCTCAAAATCGTCGTTGTACGAGATGTTGTTACTGTTCTTTCCGCTACTCCAGTTTCCGCTAATCCAGTCGCTGCTACTCCAGGTGTCGCTAATTTAAAATCGTCAATGTACCAGATGTCATTACTCTAAGGTGTTGCCACTCCAGTTGTTGCTACACTTTGGTTGTCGCTACTCCAGTTCCCACTACTCTTTGGTTTCTGCTACTCCTACCACTGCTACACATTTTCCGCAAAACTGTTTTTCCTGCCGTTTCTCCTGAACTGGTCATCGGTACTCCTCAAGCAGGCATAGTCGACGAAACATAATGGGTGGTGGAGCAGTAAGGTATGAGCCAAAAAATACTACACAGTTCCATCGAAATCCGAAAGTCTGGAAAATTTTCCAGAATGTAGGTTGGGATGTGTATTTTGAGAGGTTACAGGGATTCGATGCAGACATTACAACAGAATTTGCCCAAAATTTGGACGACCACTCCCACAGTCTACGGATTAAAATCAGAGTCACGAAGGAAACCATTGCAGTAGCTAGTGGGTTGCAAATATCTGGTCAGCAATGGTTTGTCCAGAAAACACCACTCCTATAGTTTCCAGAGTTGCTTCTACATAAAGGCGAAGAAGTAAAGAAGAAAGGGAAAGGATACGAATGACCTTCTCTGTTGCTTCCATGGGTATAGGTAGCACTACTATTCATAAGGTATGTGACATGTGAAGGCCTCCACTCTACTATTTACAAATATCATCTCAAATTTCTCACATCTTCGTGTTTCCAACAACGCATAAGCATGCCATATTTTCTATGTAATAACGTTCAGTGGATGGCGCGAGTATCTCAGTGCTCACACCAACCACTCAAAAACCTCTAAAATCATGGCCTTGTTAAGCTACTAGTCGTGCATGCGCTAGATCAAAGCCCTGTAAGTTGGCCGCAGTTCATAAGACTCTCGGAAGAGGAATTGGCATAACTTATCCTAGAAGTAGCAGAAACCCTAGTAGAGAGAGATGGGCTGAGAAAGTTAGTAGAGGTTGCCGAAACTATTTTAGTAGGGCTGAGAACGGGTGATGATACATAGGAATCTGCCTCATATGAAGATGAGGAAATAGGGAAACCATCATTGGAAGTTAGAGAAGTTGGGGGAATGAGGTAGGTCGTTAACTTGGATTCATAAGAAGAAGAAGAAAAGGGTCCTATTCCTCCAAACCCTTTTCCTGAACAAGAAAGAGATGGTGCTACTCCCTCAACAGATGAACAATAAAGACATGTTGCTACTCCCTTAATAGATGAACAATAAAGAGACATTGTTATTCCACCTGAAGATGATCATGAGATGGATGTTGATACCCCTTTGTCTGAAGAGCAAGAGAGGAATGCTGCTACTCCTCTAATATATGAACAAGAGGTAAATGACGTTGTTACACAAGAACCAATGCCAAAACTTTCTGAATTTCCTATCTATGAATATGGTGTAGCTACTCCTCCCATCGATGAGTAGGTAATGACTGACGATGTAACACAAGAACCAACGTCAAAAAAGATGTTCCTGAAAACCCTATTTTTGAAGACACAACAACTACACCAGTTTGTGAGAAAGAAATGACTGACGATGTTACGCAATAATCAACGTCAGAGCATGTTGCTCCCGAAAAACCTAAACCATATTTGAGTGCTACTACTCCAAAAGAAGTTCGAGTTAAACAAGAGCCAGGCATAGAGGCTGCATGCAACAAAGCTTAGAATGAGGTTCCTCCTAGGGGATGGGCTAAAGAAATTCCTGTCAAACAAGAATTTGTCGAATTTTGTGCAAGGAGAAGAACCTCTATTCAAGACCATTATTGGACAACCTTTAGAGAAAGTCTGAAATTCATTATTGAGAATTCCAAGCTAAAGAAGTAGGTTCTTCACCTGAAGAAACAAGCATGAAGATATAAAATAATTTCCAAGTAAGGAGGAGAAATGTCAAAGAGACTATTTCGACAGCTACCCAAACTGTCGATACTCCCATAGTATCGGTAGCTACTCAAAATGTCGATACTCCTAGAGTAATAGAAGCTACTCAAACTGAGTTGGTGTTGCATACAGTAGCTACTCAGACCGAGCCTATCTTTCACACCTCTACAGTACTAGCAACCACTCAGACTGATCCTATTTTGCACACTTCCACAGTAATAGTATCTACTCAAGCTGAGCCAATGACAGATACAACTGAAGCTTAGGTAGTTTTGTTGAAAGATGAGATACAGAAGTGGAAGAAAACTATAGCCCATTTTTGGATAGGAGTTGTCCCTTCTTCATTGCACCTAAGGACATTGAAAGACATAAGGGAGCAGGTTGCTAGAGTTGTTATTGACTATGAGGAAAAGTTAGAACAAGAGAAGAAAAAGGGCGAGAAATAGAAGAAAAAGATTATAGATCTGGAGGCACAGAAATAGAGGTTAAGATATTACAAATTGGAGATGTATGATATCACCCAACAGGTAGTAATGTGTCATTTCCCTTCTCTCAGCTATGCATTGTTCCTTCATGAAAAATATTTATTTTTCTGTCTAGAATGTATTCACGAGGAGATGGCTTATAATATTAAATACCCCATGGAGTTTCTTAGGACCTTGAAACATTATGACATCCTCACACAACATATCATGTGTGAATTGTACATGCACAACTACCTACTAAGAGATGATAAAAAATTCAATCCAGTTCCTTATGTGGGAGATGTCCAATTGAGGGCCTTTCTTTAGTACACCATTAACTAGGTGAAGTGGAAGAAGGCACTTGATTCTTTCGAGGAAAATCAGGTACACAGACCCCTTCAGGTTAGAATGGAGAACTTTCAAGTTGAAAAGATCATCAACAAACATAACTATTTCATACATATTCCCAATTGGCCAGAAAATATGGAATCTACACAGCAATGGTGTGTTGATATTTGCATAAAAAAGTTGACCTATTGCAAGGAAGAGGCACTTGAAAACTATGACCAGAAATGGGCCTTATCACCACGTGCTATCAGAGAACAGGAAGCATTTGGGGCCCCCAATTTTCATAGAGCCATGGAAAGAATATCCAGGTATATATCATGTATGAGGTTTTGTGGGGTTCGATGGCTAGGTTTCAGATTTTCATTCCCCATAATCTGGATGCCACTTGATCAATATCAACTTGATTATGAGGTCCAGACAGAATGGTGGAAGGATATAATATTGACTAGGGGATATAAGTTTACAGGCACAGATATGGCTAAGGCATATGACATAACATAATTTCAAGCCCATTATCAAGGTTCCAACCCAGATCTGCGAAAGCGAAGGTCTGCATGAGGATGATAATGTGACTAAAGTTTGGGGGAGATGTGTGTCACCACAAGGGTAAGAATGCACCTCTATTATGTCATTATGTGTATTAGTTCAAAAATGTTATATATTGGTTGGGGTTTTACCAAAGAGAATCACTAATCTCTAAAATCGAGCAGGAACAAAGAAAATGTAGTCTGGCAAGATGATGCAGTCAAGGATGCAACACAGTCTGCGGGTTGAAGTTGCAAAAGAGGACTTGTTCCATGGTCCAACATTAGGTTCTATTTTTTTTTTTAAGTAAAAAACACAGATCCTGTTATATTAATGCTTCAAAATTACACCATGACATGGAGGTGCCAGCTGTCTCGCCTGTGAAGGAAACCAAGACAGCTGGCCTGTCCAAAATAGCATGCAAGTTCAAACTCTCATTTTTCCACCCTGCCTGAAGGAAACCATGGTGCGTGACCAGTTTCAGCAGCAGTTTGATAATGTCTATTCTAATTCTAACATGGATATGAACTAGAAGAGCTACAACTCTAATAAACATCAAAAAGAGAGAGAGTTTTAGACAAAGCTAAATAGGGGAACCTATTAACCAGTGTCCTCGTGGTCGTTTGATTCCTTGTCGCTTCTTACAGGAATGGTATAGAGTTAAGCGCAGGTGGGGCATTGTCATTGTGGGGTGGCACTGGAGTAAGTTGCGTACAACATATCCAGGCATTGGCTAACACGAACAACCCTGAATATTTGGTTGTCCACCATGCTGCGGACCTCGAAGATCAAGTTCAGGTCCTCTGGGTGAAGAAGTGGTGGCGGGGGTGGCGACTTTTGCTCAGTGTCTGTCGCCTGATGTGCATGCTGCATTCTCTCTGGCTATAATTCATTGTTGCCTTCCGATAGATCTTCCTCAACCAAGCAGGTGGCGAATTCCTCAGTGGGAGCGTCACTGGAACCATGTTCTTCTCGCGGGCGGGGAGGTGGTGCTTCTTCTCCAATTCATGCCGGGGGGTTCTAAATGTTCGGGACCGTAAACATGCAAATTTCAGAGAAGTTGTGGGGGAGTTCCATCGATGAAATTTGCTCGACATAAGTTCTGGGGGGTGAATCTACTGTTGTGGCCTCCCTGGGTCTCTTCCTCTTAGAAAGAACCAGAGCTCGCTCGAATTGTTTCTTCCTTTTCCGTCGAGAGTCGGCCGCGTACCACCTTGCTCCTCTGTGGGGTTTTCCTCTAGCTCGTGGCATGATGAGAATGAGGACAAGAGCCAGAACTTCCCCTGCGCATCTGTTCTTGCTCGGCTCTGTGAGCTGCAAATGAATTCTAAGGCCGCCGAGAGGGTTGATAAGGTCATAAATGGTGATGGTAGCCATTAAGGCTGAGGGCTTAATGCTCTAGCTGGCCGTCCTGTTCGCGTGAGTGAGAGGCCCAGACAAAAGGTGGAGGCCAACTATAGTGATGTCCCTCATAACTAGCAGGGATATGAGGGTGGTTGGCCGCCATTAATGGCCTCTCCTGGTGCTTCTCCATGTTCCCCTCCTGCTCTATGTGGCACCCCATCCGAGTTTTGGAAATCCTTGCTGGCGAGAGTTTTACATTGCTTGGATATGTCTGAGGCTTCAAAGTTGCTTGCTTCCCAGAATATCTGTTCGAGTTCCCTGGAAACTCCTTCATTTTCCAGGTAATCAGCCACTCTATTTTCCCCTCTCTTTACATGAGAAGGGATAATGCTGAGGTTGTCCCTGAGGATGCTTTTGAGGTCCTCGAGCATCCCCGAGAGACGCCAGCTGGGAGAGATTTTCTGTGGGATTTCCCCATGGAGGATTTTAGTGATAAGCTGGATAATGATTTGTGAGTCACCCTCCAAGATGATTTTGTGACTGTGCAGGGCTACTATAGTTCGAAGACCTTGCAATCGGCTGATTAGTTATGCTACATTGTTTTTGGTCTCCCCCAGATATCCTGCTGTTAGGATTAGAATTTCCCCTTTGGGGTTCCTGATCACAGCTCCATAGCCGACGGGTCCTGGAATTCCTTTTGAAGCTCCATCAAAGTTAATATTTATGAATCCTATTGGAGGAGGGGTCTAGGTGGTGGGACTGATGTTTTGATTCTTGGGTGCTCTAATTTCCCATGAGTTGTTTAATCTAAGCTGCCACCTTTGTAGGGTACATAATTCCTCCTAGTTGCATTCCTTGTCCCTTGGTTGCTAGTTCTTACTTCTGATTATTTATTTGATGAGCATGACAACTTTGTCCCAGGTTGAATCTGGAGTAGATTCTATGGAGTGAAATATGCGTTTGTTTCTCTCCTTCCATATTTTCCAGAGAATAAACCCTGGGAGGAGTTGCCAGATGTAGTTCAGTATGGGGTTGTTGTAACTAATTGAGTCCCAATTTTCAATAGTATCTATGATGTTGCCTCTGTTTTGGTTGGATCTGCGCATTATTTGAGCTCCCTGGTCCCAAATATATTGACTGTAATGACATCCATTGAAAAGATGCTCCTTGGTCTCCTCTTGACATTGACATAAGACACAAATTGAGGGCCCAGTGAAGCCCCTCCAACATTAGGTTCTATTAATCGGTTCATCCTTCGTGTATTTTTATGAAGAGTTGTTACCCTAATCTTGGGATGCTCTGTGCTCCATGAATTGTATAAAAGGCTGAACAAAGATAGAGAAGGGATTAGCTAGTCAGTCAACTAGCTAGGAGTTGTCTTGTATCAAGATTGCAACCTATGTAATCTTGTTTTATTTAATGAAAATCAAGTTTCTTATGAGTTTATGAGTTTTTGTGGGAGTTAGTTCACCATAGCCCTGATCGGGGAGTTGGGCCTGCTCTTATGGTTAGGTGTCGTCAGCTTATGATATAGTTTTGTTGTGGTTTTGTGTGGAATCTATTGGATCTGTGTGTAATCCTGCTTCATTTGAATGTTATAGTTATTTATGTTTAAGCACCAGTAATCTAGTTTTTGTTTTTTATTTTACTGCAATGATTGTTTACTTACATGATAAATATTGAAAGAAGCACAGTCTGCACATACAATGCACAATAGACTATTTAAGTTTAAGTAGACATTACTTTGATTTATTTGAGTCACATTTATGTTTAAGTAGATTGTTTACTTTTATTTCTTTCATTCATATGACTGTGAGTAACCTTCATTTTTTTGGTAAATGAATGACTCAACCACAAGGCTACAATTTCATCATCCAAAATGCTACAAACATAGTTTTTGAAAGGGTGTGAATGCCTTTAACCTCATGTTGTGATTATCCCTTCACATTAATAGGTTAAATTTGATATTCAAGGTAATTATTGTGACCAGTCTATATGAATATCGATTAATGGTTGACAGTGCCTTGAAGTGGATAAGTAAAGGGTTGGACCACTCTCACAAGCATAGTGATAGATATAAAAAAAACACATCTCCCATATTGTCCCCCTGGGATACCCCTACCAAATTGTTTTTCACCTCTAGTTCAAAGCCCGAATATCTCAATTAAAACCATTCATTCAAGGGAATGTATTTTATCTTCCACTTCATCCCAAGGTGCCTTGGGTTTCCCTTTTGGTCCATTAAGAAAGACACCTAATAAGTCCCAAAACCCCCTCTAATAATCCCTCCTCACATAAGAAGCCCTTTGATGGGTCAATCACACATGCAAATATTGAGTATGGGTCAATCACGAATCCCAACATCCATCTTCTCATGTAGATTTTTTTTTGTAAAACCTAAAGGAAGCATGGAAATATCGACGATAGTTCGTCGTAAGGAAATGAATGTGTTTTATTAAGCATGGAAATATCGACGAAAGTTTTTCGCACGTTGTCACGGTTTTGTGTCGCACATGTATCATCTGCGTCGTATCTTTTTTCTCTACCAAACCTTTTTGTCGCTCTTGCCATGAATTTTCGTCGCAAATTTCCACACTTTTCCATCCCACGTATGGCATCTTCGTCGTAATATGTGGTAATTTTTTTTACTTTGGCATGGTTATTCATCCCTATTGCAACAAACTTTTGTCGCAATTTCCACGCTTTATTAGGTAAATCTATCTTGATGGTGATGACATGTGGAGGGATAATTTCATCATTGTTTCCATGAATACCTGGTTCATGCATATAGCGACAAAAAATAGTCTTTTCTTTCGTGGAAAGTGTACGGATATGTGTGGAAATAACAACGAAAAACCATGAAAATTTGGTTATATGTACTAGAAGCCATGAATACAAAGTAGAACTCCATAACATGGTCATACCACTTACACATATAGAAATATGCCCATAAAATACAAAGTTACTCGATGTATATATTATATGTATCATTACTTTGTTATGTATCTGTGGACATTAAGGGTTGTATACATATGTTGTAAAAAATGTCATTCCATTATGAACATATATTTTAGGCATGCGGTAACACAGGATGTGTGTGTTGTTCTCTATGCTATGTGTAGAATATATATTTTGAATGGATACATATTATCTCGTATACTTTTGTATTGCCATAAAATATTTCTTGAATAATGAATGGTATCCATGCATGTAAATATTTGACAGTATAATAATGAATTCATACATATGGATTGATAGCATAAAGATTATATGTTGTCGTATATCTTACCCTATATTTTATTTATTGTTCCTAATCATCAATTAATCGATTTGAAATAAACAAACAAGTTGCATAATAATTAAAAGTTATTGATCAAGGAACTCTTTTCGATGAAATTTCACGATCTTTGTAAGGTTGCGTCAGTTAGCTATCCAGGTGGCAAGTGATCTCTCTAGCTTAACAACCCATCATGTTATCCATATGTTTCTCTGCATATTCCTCCACTTTCCACTTTTTCAAATGCACCTTCCATCTGTTTGTTAGCATAACAGGTCAAAGATTTATGTGATTAGGAAATGACTCCAATGCAGGGCACCCTAACTGCTAATGAGCTCATTTGTTTGAGACACTACATATTTACACTGCAGTCATTGATGAGTTTTAATGAGCTTCAATGTATTTGAAGTCCCTAACATCACTAATTTCTTGAGTCGTTGGGAGTGAGTTGGAGGATAATTTAATAAGAAAGTAAAAGTCTTGAACAAGTGAGTTGGAGAGTTCAAGTCGCTCCTGTGTAGATTGTGTGCGATCCAGCTCATTTGTAGGTTAAAAAGAAACCATGGTGAAGGTTTACACCACCATGATTACAAGGTCATCATTGACAAATTCAAGTGGAAAATATGATCTTTCATCATAGACAACATCGATTACGGTTCAAATCACATGGCACATCGCTGGGATTAACGATGTCGAGACTAAAACTGGAGGGCCCTTTAGGAAGATGAGTAATCACATTGAGCCTACCCATGGTACTAGCTGAGCCTGCCCATGGTACTAACAATGGGCTAGATATCACCTCCAAACTTTTGGAGCCAGTTAGGGAACAATTTCCCATAATCTCCTATGCTGACTTTTATCAGTTAGATGGTGTTGTGGCCATTGATGTTACTGGAGGACCTACTATTCCTTTCCATCCTGGTAAAGAAGACAAGCTTGAGCCTCTATTAAAGGGTTCTATTTCTAATTCTACAAAAGAATATGACTCTTGGAGGTTTTTTTTTGGTCATATGGGGTCGAATGACAGGAAAATTGTCTTGGGAGATGCCACAAGGGGAGATCTGGGTTTGAAGGACCAAGGACCTTTAATTCTCTACTCTTTGATACCTATTATTTTTCCAATAAGAAGAAAACACATTTGTCATATCACATGTTTGTTTAGAGGTATGCATGTGTACAAGTTCACTAGACTGGCAAGTCAACATCTCAAGTTAAGTTGGTTGATCTGTTCAAGCTCCTAGGTAAGCGATTGTGATGAATTTTTTTAAAAATTGTTAGAGACTAATTATTCTACTATATTGATCTAGTTTAATTAGAGAATAGACCAATATCTGATGATTCACACAAATTTACATGTTGCTTAGCAGAAGATAAAATACCATTCAACAAAAATGTTATCGGTATGATATAGAAAAATGAGTAAATAATATAACAAAAAATGAGTAAGTAATATAACAAACAAAGATTAAGGTTTTCAATGTAGACAGGCTCCTCCAAATTGGAAATCCTAAAGACAGGTATTCGGGTTTCTTTCCGAGAGTAAATATGGCCTCTGTTGAATACATTTATCATTTCATTGTGGTAAATTACATTTATTTTCATGTTATTTTTAGTATTTATCAATGAGAAATTAAAAACTAAATAATTACTATAATCCAAGGGATTCATATATGTAGGTTTTGTTCTCTTACCAAGGGTGCTTCAGAATTCTTTGGATTCTGAGAACTTCATCAGAGTTAAAATTGAACTTGAAAATGTTGCAAATTACCCCAAAGTTGCAGCAAAAACCTGACATGTCGTTCGTGTTGTTCTGCAGGATTAGTGAAGAAGGTCATGCACCAACAAATACATGGTGCTTTGAGAACAATTCAAGAGGATTTCCAAGCAATTTCCACCCAGGACTTTATTAGGGACTTAGGAGGGACTCAGAGTTGAATCAAGTTTACAATATATTGGGAAGGAAAAATCCATTGGAGGCAAGGTGTGCAAAAGGAAGGAGAGACATGGCAATGGACAGGGTGATTCGTTGATGGAATGGGTTTGTGTGGGGAAACTGATTGATTTATTGATGGAACGGTCTTGGTTCATGATGATGCAATGGGCTTGGCATTTCATTTCCTTATCATCTAATTATTCATGGGAATCGACCTCCATTGAAGGATGGACATGAATCTTGCATGGTGTTCAACCTCTCGTGGTGGGCACATAACTTATCTGTTGGTGGGCACATAACTTAACCTGACTGAAGTACTTGGTACATAAACTGAGTAACTTAACCTGATTGAAGAACTTGCCACATAAACTGAGTGAGGAAAATTAAATGATAATGAACTAATACTATCTCTGGATATAGGATTAGTTCACATCAAAGGATGTACACCTAAATACTTTTCATATGTTCTAAATATGTTCTAAATACTTTGCATATGTTCTCCCTGTGCCTTGGGAAGAGGCCAAATAAGACCTCAAAGTTAAAAGTTTGGATACAAGGGATAAAAAGTCAATTATGGATTAGGAAATTGTATAAAATGCTCAAAACTTTAGTTAAAATGACTTTGATAGCATTGGTTTCCATGCATAACTAATAAAACATTGCCAAACCATTTACTAATAGTCCCTGCGGTTCGAAGGGTAGGGACTAAAAGGACTTTTTGATATGATAGTTGGACAAGTCATAAACTAAATTCTAATTTTTAATGATGACAAAGAAACTTGTGTAAAAAAGTCTCCTAATTTGTAGTAGTAACTTTGGGAGAAATAACATCATCACGTCTTAGGGTAAATTTTCTCTCAATGAATGCAACATTTAGAATTGGGCTATGTCACTCATCAATGCTTAAGCTCACTAAAGGCTTCTAGGTATTTTACTCAACAAACTATTTTATTCAATTATAACAGTTTAGTAGGTTGTTGGTGTGACAATATTCTTTGCAGTTATATTAAGGTGGAGTGTTTTCAAACCTTTGTTTTTTTTTTTATATATTTAGAAATTCATGAAAATTTCATCTTTAACTGAAGAAGTCTATGAGGAGTTTATTGAGACTTGTCTATTCATTTTTCTCAGCAAGTCAGATTTGAATCTAAGCTTCGCCCAAGAATCTCAATCAGTTACCAATTTCCCTAAATATAAAAAATAAAGAATATCATTACGTTGTATTCCCTCTATTTAAGTGTGCTATATGTTTGTGTTTTTTGTATTCACTTCTTTATTTCTCTATTCATTAAGATTGATGTAACCAGTTACCAGTTTCCCTAAATGTAAAAAAAATAAATAATACCATTGCTTTGTATTCCCCTCTATTTGTGTGCGCTGTATGTTTGTGTTTATTGTATTCACTTCTTTATTTCTCTATTCATTAGCATTGATGTAACCAATAGTATAAGAGCACGAGATTTCCGTGAACCAAGGATAAGTGGACATGATAGATGGCGATGTGAAGCAAGCACCAACATAAGGTGGACATGATTATTTATTGTGAGATGCTACATCTGCTACATTTTATTTCTTCAGTGGAGAACGCACTTGTTATAAAGGGGGAATCCCTCTAAGATGAAGAACTGGATGGCAATGGTCAGAAATACAACATCCGTTGGACATCACCACCTACACCCAATCATCACAATTTCCAGATGCAGGCTGACATTGATGAGCATGTGGGAGGATTCCGACGCGAGCGTAGGTTAATGTGTATAGATTGTCAGTAATTTGCACGTAGAGGATCGAGACCCCTCTTGCGACTAGATCGAGCCAGGCTAAAGGCTTGGCATGGCGTGTGTTATGTTATGCTATAAGGTTTGGACGTGGTGAATTCAGACAGCATGGTGTCAGTCCTATTTGATGGGAGAACTGTTGAGGAGTTTGTATTGTGGGGTAGCTGAGATGAATAGATAGTGACTGTCATCTAGGGGGTGTCATAGCTTGCCAAATTTAGGACAGACTGTATAAATGTCACCAAAATATTGAGGGATCACAGTGCGAGCAGTGGGGTAATCATAAAGTGCATATTGCCTTCGGGTTCCCTAGTTGTAGCACCACGATGCACACAGTGACGGGTTCATAGTGTGGGCAGTGTTGTAACTACCGTCTAGATCCTTCTTTTCTTCTTTCAGGGAGGGTTTTTCATGGTTTCAATGGTATGCAATTTCATGTTTTTGACATTTCTTCGAAAATCCACTACGGGGTTTTTCTTGAACATAAGTCGTTGAAGAGAAATAACACACAGAGGAAGCTAATATCGCATGCCTTGTAAGTGGCTTCATAGACATTGGGAAGTAGTGAAATAGTCACAGGTTTTAAATATGGCCCCAAGAAAACTTGACAAGGGAATAGGAACTAGGAATGGGAATCGTTGAATGTTTAAATAGAATCTAATGATTCTTGAAATGAATCATCCTAGGTTGTACAACAAATGGCAAGAATTCTCACTAGAGGAGTGTCATGAGAGGTAGGTCGAGAAATACATGGGATGTGGGGGAAGACAAGGAAGCTCTTTGGGTGAAGGTTCATGCCAAACAAATGGTAGGAATTTTCACTAGAGGAGGGCCATGAGAAATAGGTCCAGAAATACATGGGATGTAAGGGAAGACAAGGAGGCTCTTTGGGTGAAGGTTCATGCTAGGCATGGTATTGTCTTAGGTGGCACTATATGTAGCAACGATAAAAATGGATATGGTGATGATCTCGACATTAATCTTGTGGAGTGTAAGGAGGATGTTTTGCATAGTTGGGAGCTCTGGTGCTAGGAAGAGGACATTGTTGTCCATTGAGATGGAAATATAGAGTTTTTGAATGCATGTCTCGAGGTGGAGTTATGTAAATGACCATACAACTATAATACTTGGTTAGGAATGGCGAACATGTGGTATTTTCGGATTACCAGACATTGAGAGGGGTTTGGCTAGATTTATTGATGGTAAACCCCAAGTCACGGGGGAATTTAGGTCAAAATTTTTGGTTTTGCGCACACGGTTGTTGGTAGCTCATTTTCATTCCTTTAAATGGATTAGGATACTCCATTGAAATTAGCTTGGAGGTGAGATGTGAATGATCACTTGGTTGGCTTGGCTATATTTTGTCAAGGAAACAAAGTTTTATATCTCTCTTGGTTATGGTGATGGAGCCAAGGGTGGGATCCTAATGTCTACAAATCATCAGTAGCAAAGATATGTACTATGAGAAGTTGGTCACAATCACAAAGAGATAGTTTTTTCTAAGCTCAAGGAATAATTGTATGGCCTAAGGTAACTAGAGAGTGGGACAAGATGTTTGATTCCTTCATGGTCAGCCAAATTTTCTTGAGAAATGAGTATGATCATTTTGTTTACAACAAATTCATTGTGTTGGTGTTATGTTGATGATATGTTGCAAGCAAGTTAGGCTTGAGATCAATAAGTTAAAGGCTTAGTTGGCTAGGACTTTTGATGAAGGATCTACGAGAAAAAAAACAAATATTTTCGCATAGAACTACACAAGCACAGGAAAAGTTGTAAATTATGGTTGTCATTGATTAGGTTCAGTATGAACTTTGTGAGACTGGTCAATATTGCTTTAGCTTTCCATTGTAAGCTTTCTTCAATTTTATGTCCTATTAGTAAGGAATAAAGGGTTATATGTTTTGTGTACCTTATGAAAATGCACTAGGAAGGTTGATAATTGTGATGGAATGCTCATATATTTCACATGTAGTTGGACTTGTTCTCAGTGGACATGGTGAAAATCTAGGTAAAGAGCATGGAAGTTGGTGCTTCAATATCTACTAAGCATGAGTATCACCTACACTCATTGAAATGATTTAGTTTTTGGTTATGTTGATTTAGTGGAGGTGGAGTGGTCCATATTAGAGAAAGCTTTGCAAACATGTTCTCACAACAAGTATTGTTAGAGACGTTGTAGTGGTTTTTGCATTCTCTTGGCTTGCAGGAAGGTGATGTTCAATATTCATTGGGCAACATATTAGGAAATTGTTGTCAAGGTGGAAACTGTTGGGTTGTGACTGTTGATTAAGGTTGGTTGTCATTGATGTCCACCCTTGAAGAAAGCCCCACAACACAAAGGTTTGGGTAATGGACACAAGATTGTTTGATGTAAAGATGACTCATTATTGTCTTGTCATGGTTGATAAGAAGTAAAGATGGATGAACTCCAAAGTGGTCCCCTTATGGTGAAATCCCTCACAGGAAGATGCTTTGCGGAGTAAGAGAACCCATGCTTAATTGTGGAATAATGAGATGAAGGACATTGAATTTGTCAGGGAAACTATCCTAGATGTATAGTTCTTGTCATGTTATTTTCGGTGGTATGTAGAATGTCACATAAATCCTCACGGTTAGAGATTTATGGCCACAAGCAGTTGGAGACCCGAGGTTTGGGTAATGGACCCAAGTTTGTTTGATGGGCAACGGTATGAGTTCCGATATATTTTTAGAAAATACTATTCTATATGGATAGTACATGTCATGAAATTTCTGGTGGTATGTGTAACGTCACATAACTCCTCACGGTTTGAGAGTTATGGCCTTACGAAGTTAGAGGACCCTCACATGTCATCTAGAAGCCCCAAAAGTTCAAAGTAGTCAAAGTGGTTTAAGGGAGTTTAAAAGGTTAATAATAAAGTGAAGTGATCAGTGTACTATAATTCAAATTTAATTCAAAATAAATTATTTAAATAATAAATTTAATGGAGAAATTAGAAGTGGGTTAACCCTAAAATAAGGAAAGTGGGGCCAAGTGACCTAGAAGATGTTTTTAAGGAAGCTACT